>RDPX01000172.1:1118769-1129181 GCA_003991215.1 Morbakka virulenta
CTTATTTTGAAATGGTGACACAAAAACAAATTCCTCCTCCACGACTTCATACCTAAGGACCAATAGCATGGGACCTCTTTTCTGCATCAAACAGCCAAACACCTATTTACCCAATTTGAAAGTAAATCATTCTTTAGTAATTTCAAAACGTGTTGACATGGGATTTTCTTTCTTTCTTCCTTTCTCAGAATATTAATGCATTGTAATATGTTACCACCTGTAATTTCTATTTTTGATGAGGTGCCTACTTTATTTGTTTATAAAAGCTTGTATAGAATTTGCAGCATTATTGCCTGATGATCAAAATATCGTGAAACAATTAGTTGCTATAACAGTTCTTATTTTTCGTGTTTTACCTTATGTATATACCACCATATATATATATATATATATATATATATATATATATATATATATATATATGTGTGTGTGTGTGTGTGTGTGTGTGTATGTGTGTGTGTGAATGTGTTTTGAAGACTGGAATTTTTCTAAATAACTTGTTAATACAAAAAGTATGGGAGTTGTTGGTAATAGTGAGCAAGAAAAGATGACTGTATTTATCAAAACCAGATTTATGGTTCAGCAATCATGAGTTGTCTAAATTGGAAGAGCAAACTATACAGTAAGAAGCACTAAACATGTATATAGCACTAGAAACAAAGAATGCTAATTTCTGTCCTGGTGAATTTCTTGTCACATTGTGAATGCTGGGAACAACGTGCTGTTTACACAAATAGTCTCAGGCTTGAGGAAAGCTAGAAAATCCATTCAGAAAGAGTGTTTATTGTCTGAAAATACTTTCTTGAGGAACGTTATTAGTACCAGCTTTAATCAAGATATAGCAAAATTGCAATTTGTAGGAGTGGATTTCATGTGCACAAACAAAGAAGGCAGCATGAAAAGAAAAACTAAAACTCCTTTTCTTTAATCAAAAAAGTCATGTAACACCTTCAAACACCAAAAAGGCTGAAACCGGTCTTATGGCAATTTGTATTTCATCTGGTAGGTTCTTGTACTTTCAAAAACATTAATTTTTTAGTATTTATTTTTAATGAAATTTTTTCCCAGCTTTTGATGCTTTTATCACTACCATTCTCTTTTATTAATACAATTTCTGAAATGTATCCTTAAAAGTTACACTCGTACAACGTAAATGTTAACTGTATTCCAGTGTTTGTATAAGTCGTGCATTGATACCACCTTTTGCATAAATTACAATACCTTTTAATACCTTCTGAATAAATTACAAGGCCCATTTCTAAACAATTAACCGCCTGTATTTAAAAAATAGCTGGGGTGATGCTTTTGTTCTGCACCTACACAGTTCAACCGCAAGTTCTCGATCAATGAACTTCAGGTCAATATAAGCTGAGCAATCATTTCAGTATTCATTAAACGCTTCTAGTCTTTTGAAATAGAAGCAAAATACTTATTGTGTCATTGCTATAATAGTCTGAATTTCATCATCATCATCATAATGGCTGAACTGTGGCCTTGCCACTCAAGGTGTCACAAACCTTCACATTGAACAGATTCATATTTATCTCTATATCAAGCAAAATTTCGGTTTAAAATGTCTTTGAAGTTCTCACCTTTATGACGGGTTTCTCCCGATAGAATTCCAAGATATTTTTTTCTCTGTTAAGCTCAAAATATCTTCGTCTGAATGCATTCGCACCCTCATCTTCTATTTCCAGATAACCTTGACAAGGTTCACAAAGAGCTTCTCCCATTCTGGTTGCAGCTCGGTTTGAAGTACTAGCACCCTGATAATCAAATACAAATCACTGCATCATAATAATATGATTTCCATGTAAAGAATAGTTAATCACTGACACTGTTGTTCATGATCAGATACTTGTGCTTTATCATCTAATTTCATCAAAATCTACTGAGGAAAATGAAGGAAATTATGGGATTGCTGAGGGTTGTTCCTGATTTCCATTGACTTTTAAACCATTGTACATCAATAAAAATCCATCTATTGCTAGTTGTGTTTTTACCAGTTATACTTAAAGTTTACTCAGTTGGTATAGAGGAAGATTTTCCTTGCTCTCCTGTCTTTCTTCTTCTGATTTTCTAGAGTTCTTTCTTTAGAATATTTTCAAGAGAAAGTTGCACTCCATTCATGAACCTTGCAAGAATACAGATCAAAACAATGTCACTAGGTACCAGTCTCTTTGATATTTTGATCTCCATTTCCAATTCTTCTGATTTTGCTTTGTTGTGATCAAGAATAGAAGATTTCATATTTAACAAGAGAAGGTTACCATAGCAGGGTGGAGGAGTCGAGAGTGAGCCAAAGACCAGCCTCTGGTGCTCTCGCTGGAAGGGTATAGTTTTTCTATCTGACAAAGAGGAGAGGCGATCTACTGGTGCCATAAAGAGTTCCTCACTCCGGGCAGGTGGGGCTGTTTGGTCTTGGGGGGCAACCCACATAGGAGAGGGAATCTCTCACGTTAATGCTCCTCATCTCTGGGCTAAATAATAAAGTGCACACACTCCTTAGGCAGGTGTAGCTTTCAGGCCTTGTGTGAAATTCTACATCGTTTTGTTAGCAGATAATTTGTTGTTTTATTAGCCTTGTCCTCATAAATGATCTGTTCCTCTCTATGAGCTTCAATACTATATTCATTTCTTACTTTTGGATAGCTAATTAGAAAATTACCATACTGCCCATCATTGTTGATTTTACAAGCATTTCTTTTAGGTTGCTTACATTTTCGAACACCTCCTCCAACAATTTCAAATTCAGATAACTGTTTTCTACTTTTTTTATTTTGTCAATGAGGAATATTTTTACTCAGCAAATAGAAATAGAAAGATTCCTGTCAGTGTTATTCCTAACGCCAACGAGTTTTCAGATTATTTCAATAACATTCTTTAAATTAGGGATGTTTTGTAAACTAGGATTGAAACTATGTTTTCTCAGTAAGTTGCCTTCATAATAACAATAATTGATTACAAGATCAATTCTTGTTTCATCGCAGTAATTGGATCTTGTTTAGTCATAATCGATTTGGTCAATTCTTGTTGGTTTTCTTCTAATTGTTTAATTAGTTAATCCCGATTTCCATTTTTGATCAATTCTTGTTTCTTTTTCCTTTTTCTTATTTAGTTCATCCTGTCTCTTGTTAATAGTTTTAAAATACTTTTGAGTTGTAATTATTGGTTCAAACATTTGTTTTATTTTCAAACTGAATATCTATTTCTTGGTCACGATAAGCCTTAACTTTATTTCTAATCTTTTGCTGCTTTGATTTTAAGAAAGATGTTCCTGTATGTAATTTTTTATCCTTTACTGATATCCATGACATATATTGGAAAGTTGGATGAATGTTAAAAAATAGTTATGTTGTGATTTTGTAATTTAATACATTGATATATATATATATGTATATATATAGATATATAGATATATAAAGATATCAAATTACGATTGAATAAAGAAGAAAGCAAAAAACGAAGATAAAACAACATTCGTATGAATGAAAAATTCAGAATGTTAGTTTGTGGGCATTCAGAATCTGGGATAACAAACACTTTGATACTTATATTAAAGACTCCATTTGTATAATCTGACAAAATTTATTTGTATACGCGGAACAGTCAAGAAGAAAAAGTGAAATATCTACAAACATTTATGGACAATATATCTGCAGAATTTGCTCATTCTATTTTGGAAATTAAGGGATCTGATAATATATTGAATACTGATGACCAAGTACGAAAAGAAATTTTTTTAATTTTCGACGGTCTGATCAATGGTCCGGTAGAGAACACAAGATAGCAAACTGATTTGTAGAGAGTATGCATCATTAAATCAATTCAAAATATATCAGTCAATTTTATTATGATACACCACAAAAATTGAGACAAAACTACTCTCATTTGACTTTGTATACACCAATAACTAAGAATCATTGTAATCTAATTGTTAAGGTTAATATGATTGATTCAAAATTATTTGATAAATTAAATTCACACGAGTTCCTGCTTTTGGACAAAGAGCAAAATATGTGAGAAGAAATTATCTAACATCTTTTGTACGACCATGGACTCCTAAATAAAAACATCTGGACTGGAAACTTGATTCAAGGGTGTACAAGATGAGGCCAGTTTCTCTTAGAAGCAAAAGTACATTCTTACACTATCAACAGCTCTACTTACATCTATCTGATCATATAACGAAACTGCAATTCCCAAAAATAGGGATCAGTCGTTACAGTAAAATACTGATAAGGGGGAAGTCTATGAAAGATATGTCTGTGAAGGGGGTCGGGGTTACAATAAATGGTCAAAATCAGTGATAAACACTGAAAAGTACACAAATTGCATGTAACTTAGTGATTTTTATGTTGTAAAAACTGTATAACCTATTTACATAATATTGAGGATGGCAGAACCATGGGAAACAAAATCTAAGTAACATGTAAAACTACAACTGTGAAGGAGGTCGGGGTTACAATAAATGGTCAAAATCAGTGATAAACACAGAAAAGTACACAAATTGCATGTAACTTAGTGATTTTTATGTTGTAAAAACTGTATAACCTATTTACATAATATTGAGGATGGCAGAACCATGGGAAACAAAACCTAAGTAACATGTAAAACTACAACTGTCTTTAAAACATGAAATATAAAGAACCCAACAGGCTACTGAGTATTTCCACACAGTTTGCTTATCTTTCTTTTTTTACTGCATTTTTCTGAACAGACGGTCAACTCCTTTACAAAGTTCTTCATCATGCAATTGAAAACTCTACAAATAGGACTCTCCAGACTGTGGTGTCCATGGTCACAGTCCATGGTCACAGTGGGTGCTAGAACCCACATGTTCTTGCAAGTTTGTATCCGAAGACAAAACAAACAGAATGAGCATTTTGAAGCAGTACTTTTGTGATGTCTCTGAGAGAAACAATGTCCTGAGTTCCTTTTTTGACTTAATCACAGTAAATACTTTAAAACATGCCATACACGAACTATAAACTGTAGTACTTGGTGAAAGGAGCCCACCTCTGTTGATATCCTCTAAGAACTTTTTTACGTTTTCATTGACAGTATCCACGTCACATTCTTGAAGGATTATTGATTTTTCACCATCCAGCAAGATACTACTGCAGGAAGGGCACCCAGATCTTTGTCTTAACTCTGACCTTACAATTGTTATTAGGTAAAAAAATTAATGGAAGTCCCTACTAATGTTGGTTACCATAAAAAATCAAATCGTATTATAAATAATATGACTATGACTGAAAAGTGAGACTTTGAGAAATTTAGTAAATCAGAACTGATTAAGATGTTATTAGAACAGAATAATCAAATTAAACAAGTAATTGATAAACCTCGTAAGAGTATTAAACAGATGGTAAAGGAGTATGAGGAAAACATTAGTCTTCATCCATAGAGAAGAGATAAACCCTATTATAAGGCAATTATCAGAGAGACAAATCAAGCCTTGAATGCTAACACTACATCTTTTTGGCTGAGTATAAAAACAATAAAGATGCATTTTTTCAACTACAAAACAGAAGATATTAAATATACTTTTGAAAGACAATTGAATAAGATGAAAGGTATTAAATTCCATAAAAAAATAAAGCTTACTTTTAAAAAATACTATTATTATGAATTTAAATGTGAGGAAGTACTCCTGTACAAGACAACATACTTTAATTGTGTTATTCAATCAATAATAAACAAAATAGAAATAACTAGCTCGTTACAATAAACAGGACAAAATATGTCAAGAATGTTATGCAATGGATAGCTGAAGGTTCAGATTGACCTAAGAAGCAATAGGTGGTCAATTTATTGATACAGTAAAGTATATTTATTTATTTACGAATATTTATACAGGATAAAAGCTTCAGCTATTTACATATTTACATAAATACTGTTATCAATGTTTGTCCTGTAGAATATAATAAAAGATATAATAAGAACTGATTAAAAACTATATAAAATTAAAAGCCTTCAAATTTCAATCAAGATGAAGATAAAAAGGGTCTTCTATCTTCAAGTGGCATATTATTAAATAGCTTAGCTCCACCATAATAAAAACTAGATCTAGCAACTTCTAGTTTTATTGATGGGAGTCTTAATAAATTGACTCCCATCAATAAAACTATAAATCATTAACTTGACATTTATCTATTAAACTACCACAAGAACTGAAGAATAATATGAAAGAATTGATTAACAGTGAAAACAATGTGAATAATTGCTATGGTGTCGCATCAGACATTTAAACCCTAAAAAAAGACCCTAGTGGAACCAAAATATCTGACAGACAAATCATTGATACATTAGATTATAGTAATATTAATTGTCCAGTATTAATCAAACAGTCTAATAAAACTGAAAAGCAAAATGATATTGATATAAACGTTTTTTAATATGAAAACAAACAAGTATATCCTACCTATATTTTGAAAAAAAGAGTTTAAAAATCAAATGAACTTATTATTCATTACAGAGGATGAAAATCAAAATTATGTGCTCATTAAAGATTTTCAAAACTCATGTACAACCAAACTAAACACAAAGAAAGAAAGCTTTTCTATATACATTGTCTTCAGTGTTTTACTTCAGGGGATTAACTGTTCATAAAGAAAACTGTATTTAAATCAATATAAAAGAAGCTATTAAAATGCCATAAAGCAAATAAAAATAATTTGAAATTCAACAAATATTAAAATCAATTACAAGCACCTTTTGTTATCGATACTGATCCCGAAACAGTAAAAGAGAAAGTACAAGAATGTTAACCAAATAATGAACATTCTTTTATTAAATCTTATAAAAAAACAATTGACTTTGGCTATGGTTACACTCCAGTATGCTGCTATGAGATAAATATACAAAAGCAGTGTAGATCTATAGAGGTGCAAAAGAGGTTTACAAATTTGTGGAAGCTATGCTAGATTAAGTCAAGTATTGCACAAATGTTATAAAAAACAAATTCAATAAACCATTAAGAAGGACAAAAAAGATAAAAAAGAATTTCAAAAAGCTGAAAAATGTTATATATGTGAGAAGAAATATGATAGCTCACAAGCAGAAAATCTTCTGGGAAGGGAGGTAGTGATCTCTGTAAACTCATCTGGCAGAAGTGAAAGGCAAACCACTGCTTGTGGTTGCCAAGAATATTCATGGTAATGCACAGATTGATAATGAAAGGAAAAGGCGTGAAGGGGATTGCTTCCCCAAGGAATGATTCCTCGCCAGGTGGAGAGGGGTTAGAACCTCATGGGGCACCAGACCATTATACAGCAACTAAAGCTATCTCAAACATGGATACTATCAGAATTGCGACATGGAATATGAGAACAAAGTATCAGAGTGGGAAGTTAGAAAATGTAAAGCAAGAGATGACTAGACGTGGTATATACATTCTCGGAGTATTTGAAACCAGATGGAAGAGCATAGGGAATTTTTAAGTGAATAACATCGTATAATTTATTCAGGAGGTGAAAAGCATGAGAGAGGGGTTAGACTTATACTAGATAAGGAAAGCGCAGGATTTTTCTAGGTTACTGGCAAATGCTTGTCAGAATGTTATTTGTGAAATTGCAAGAAATCCATTCAATATTTTTATCAATGTTGTCTATGCTCCAATACCAGAGAGTAAAGAAATATTTATAGATATTATAGATATTATAGATTTATAGATATTAATATGTTTTATGAAACAGTTGAACAGGCTCAATACCAATGCAAGCCACAAGACGTTATCATAACTGACAACGTGAATGCAAAAGTGGGATGTAAACAGGAGAGTGATGTGTTAGGGAAACATGAACTAGGGAAACAGAATGAAAGAGAAAAAAGATTTGTTCAGTGGTGTACATTAAATGGGAAGGTTATAAAAAATACATGGTTTGAAGAACATCCAAGGAGATTGTGGATATAGAAATGTCCAGGAGGTGATATAAAAAACCAGATTGACTATATCACAATAAATAAAAGATTTTTGAATGCAGTTCAGCACAGGAAAACAAATTCTAGTGCTGAATCTGGGAGTGACCATATACCAGTGATATGTGAGATGAAGGTAAAGCTAAAGAACTTAAAGAGGCCAACATCTGCACCAAAACTATGCTATGCCGCATGGATGGAAGATGTGTAAGGGAAGAATTTAACGTGGTTATCAAAAACCGATTTGAGGCTCTGGAAGATGAAGGTGATGGGTAAAGTTAGAATAAAAGAGTCAGTGGTAACAGCACCAAAGAAATAAATCCCCCAAAAAGTAAAACAAATAAAGAATAAATGGATAACAACAGAGATACTGGATTTGGCGCAAGAGAAGCAACAGACTCCCAATAGAGAAAGTTCAGAATATAAAGTAATTGTCAAATGTAAATGAGGAAATTGAGCAGTGTAGACATAGAGATCCAGCAGAGATGTTTAAGAAGATCAAAGAGATTAGTAGTCAAATTTTGTACATTATCTGGGTGTAAAAAATCTAAAGATGGGGGCGTTTATAATGGAAAAGTACTAGAAGGATTGAGTTAATATATCAGTGATATGCTCAAAGATGCAAGAGGAGAGAAACCCTTAATACAAAAGAAGATGGATGGACCTACTATTCTGGGACCAGAAGTGGAGGCAGCACTTAGCAAAATGAAGAGGAACAAAGCTGCAGCACCTGATGACATTGTTACAGAAATATTAACATCATTAGAAGACTTTGGAATTGAGAGATTGACAGAGCTGATAAATGGAATGTATGGTAGTGGTGAAATACCAGAAGATCTTAGTAAGTCAATTTTTGTTGCTTTGCTCAAGAAACCTGGTGCAATAGAATGTGAGTTGCATTAAGGGATTAAAATGCAAAGAGATCTGTATGTCTGTTTTATTGATTACACCAAGGCATTTGATAGGGTACAGCATTAAAAGCTATTCAATGACTTTGAGGGGTGGGATCTGAATGGGAAGAATTTACGTTGTATACGAAATCTGTACTAGGATCAAACTGCTTGTATAAGAGTGGGTAATGAGATGTGTGATAACATCAAGATAGCGAGCAATAAGACAAAGTTGTATGTTTTCTTCTGATTTATTCAATCTGTAATGGTGAAAATATCTTTCGAGACATGCAAGGTTTTTTTGTAGGAGATCATGATAACAACAATATACGATTTGACTCAACACTGGTTGCAAGCTCAGAACAAGGTTTGCAAAGGCTACTAAATGAAACATTTGAGCAAAGTAGAAGGAAAGGGCTAGGAATAAATCATAAGAAAACAGTATGCATGGTGACAAGTAAAAACCCAAGTCCCAAATGCAAGTTGTATATTGGAAGTGACCCCATACAGCAAGTTGACAAGTTCAATTACTTAGGTAGCTATATAACAGAGAATAAAAAGTGTGAAGAGGAAATCAAGAGAAGGATAGGTATTGCCAAAGATAATTTTAAAAGATTAGAGAAGATCCCGAAACATCGCAAAATATTAATGGCTACAAAGAAGAGGGTACTAAAAGGTTATGTAGCATCTACTCTGTTATATGGTTGTGTGTGCAAGATAATATCACCATCAATGCAGAAGAAACTAGAAGCTGTTGAAATGTGGTTTTACTGTTTCCATTGGGTAATCGTAGATTGTTATAGATATAGGGCTGCTAAATGTCTGTCTCCTGTTATATGTGACATGTCCATTTACGTTTAAGGGGCCATAATGAAAATAAGGTCTTCGTGATCTGTATTTTGCTACCCCCGCCACCGTTTCTCTAGATTACCGTCCCGCCTGTTTGTTTTGTTCTTTTTTGTTTCTGTTTACTCTTATTTTTTAACTATTTTGGATAACATCATGTATTAAGTTTTTAACATTTACCTTTGAACATTTGTATTTTTTTGTTAGTGGCGAATAAATACATACATACAAACAGGATAGTTATGGGAATATAATGGGTAAACCATCAAACAAATCAGGCAGTTTTGAGGAAAGCTGGAGCAGAAGGGTGTCTGATAAAAACAATCCATGAAGGCCTGATGAAATTTATCGGA
Organism: Morbakka virulenta; assembly: GCA_003991215.1. Lineage (NCBI taxonomy): Eukaryota > Metazoa > Cnidaria > Cubozoa > Carybdeida > Carukiidae > Morbakka > Morbakka virulenta. Next base: position 1,128,782 of record RDPX01000172.1, read on the forward strand.
CAGATCACGAGAAAGGAAGGAGTAAAAAGTCTTACCCTTACAGTTCGCATTGAAGCCAAAAGAAGCAGAGGAGACAAAGATTAACATACTTTGTAAGTCCCAAGCGCCATATTACAAAGTGTTTGTCAGCAAGTGAGAAAAAAGAGGTAAAAGCTTGAGGTCTGCTACATATAGTGAGAGATGCGAATCTATGTAGAACCATAATCATCAACGTCTGGAATGGATATGGCACCTAGAGGGAGAGAGAGAGAGAGAGAGAGAGAGAGAGAGAGAGACAGAGAGAGAGAGAGAGAGAGAGAGAAGAGAGAGAGAGAGAGAGAGGGAGAGAGAGAGAGAGAGGAGAGAGAGAGAGAGAGAGAGAGAGAGAGAGAGAAAGAGAGAGAGAGAGGGGGAGAGAGAG
>RDPX01000172.1:1137655-1151107 GCA_003991215.1 Morbakka virulenta
TACTATTACTACTATTACTACTATTGTTACTATTGTTACTACTTCATACCAGCATAGTTCCAGTGTATTGCTGGTTCAGCAGGTCTTTTCCATTCGCTTCTATGACTTACGTCTGCTTCCGTAAATCCTGACTTATAGATTTCACTCTTCATTACGTCACTATCTTTTTTTTTCTGTCGTCCTACCGTTCTTCCTCCCATTACCAGCATCTTCATAACTATCATTATGTTGTTCTTGTTCCCTTTATGCAAAAGAACAAAATATCTCAGCTGAGCCTCTTGCCTTCACTTACACATAAAAAAATTTATACTTTATTTTATCTTCATTCTTTCCCCTTGTAACATTTAAAAGCTATTCTCATTTTAGTTATCTGCATAATACTATCTTTTTTCTTCCTTAAGCTACAGGTATCTGCACAACACAATAGAATTACAGGTTTAATACACTTTTGTATTATTCATTCTTAACTTCAATGTTTTTTAACCTTTCTCACTTAATTCCAATCATACCATTCAATTAAAGTAACTTCAACAGGAATCCTGTTTTCTTATATTCAACTAATCCGATATTTCTACTTATAAATTATATTCTATTAATATTTTTGAAAAGTTTTACATTTTACATTCGTTTTCATAAAATAGTTTTTTCCAAAAATGTTTTTATTAGTATAATCTTTTTAGGAAATTACTTTTTGTTTTCTAAAACAGAATTTTGTAAATTTTCAATTCAAATATTTTAGTGATTTTTCATTCCTGGTGGCAAAGTTTAATGAAAAAAGAAGCAATTAACTAAACAACAAAAAATACACTTACTTTTTCAATTTCTTTTCTTTGCTTCAAGGTAAATTGCTTCCTCTCTTTATAAAAGAAACGATCTCCATCTCTGATTGCTTGAAATTGTTTTTTCAAAAGACAGTGAAAGGTAGGTCCAACCATTGCATCTTTGAGTGGTGTTTCAAGAATTCCACCTACCCAAAAATCGATATCGTCCACTCTCTTGTAAACCTTTTTAAGTCGGAGTCGTGAAATACTTGGAATTTCTTTCAAAGCGCTGATGGAAATTTTAGTTCCTAACTTACAATACTTGCGAGCCAAATTATAAGAAACAATTCCGTGATCTCGACCTCTCTGTATATTAAAAGCTGCTAAATCTTCTGCAGGATTTACAAATTCGGAAAATAATTTTTCTCTTAAATCAGGATGCATCACTTTCTTTGTGGGATCAGTGTTTCTGCCTGGAGTCGCAAAAAGTCCTCTCATTAACGGATCAGTACCGCCTCCTGAAAGGAACCGATCAGGTCTTGAAAAGGTTTCATGAAGAAATAAGTTTCCTGCAGCAACAGGTTTAAAATTATTATCTAATCTTTCCACTGTATTTTTTACTTGAGTATGGCCAAATCTTAATACAGCTGTCGAACTTTCAATAAATATGGACGGATCGACTTTGCTGTTGTAACCTTTATACTTTGGTAAAGTATCTTTTCCTAATATTGCAGGTAAATATTCTCCATATGCAATTTTCTGCAGAACTGCACTAACTATTTTTCTAGTTTCTTGAAAAATCCGTTCTCCATTCCAACGACTATTTAACTTTTTCAATTTTTCAGCCAAGTGATTATGATATCTCACCCAGATTGTATGCATTGCCGTAAGTTGAATGTTCTCATTTACTCTATTATCACCAGCTAAAAATTCAGGGACACAAGGAGCACTTTTACAGGTGGGTGGAAAAAGATTGTTAAAAGGAAGAATTTTTTCTCTTGAATGGGAAATAAACATTGACAAACGACCTGATGTTTTATCTAAATCCCTCAGCTTTTTTAATTCCTTCTTGGACGAGCCGTATATGGCAGAAGCATCTATAAAAGAAGTGATGTCATTGATTTGTTGGCGTGGAATGATGTCCCAATAAAGAGCAGATGTGTCTCCAGTACCACAGACTGGAAATGACCTCGCAAATCGTAAACATTTGGATTTCTTAATTCTACTGTCATTCTTTGGAATCAGAATAGGAAAGCATTTTGTATTTCTTTTGCACTTGCATTGGTTTCGTTTTGGAAATGGGGTTAAATTTATATCGTGAGTAAGAAACTGTCCAAAGAGTGTAAGCATGGCAGTTTTATCATCACTAAGATGTTTCTTGCCTTTCACTAAAATTGACGATACAACTCTTGGATTGGGCAACCCTTTATTTTTAGGTAAAGAAATGTAATCATCATAATATGCCTTAAATGCACGCGTCTGAGCTGTCCTGCTAGCTCCCCAAACAGGCCATTTTAGATTATTACATATTCCGTCAATAGTGCGATATTTGATATCCATCTTTGTGCAAGCTCGATAGACAGCTGTAGGACGACATTCACTAAGAACCGAAACTGAAGAGACAAATGATGGTAGATACTTCGAGAGAACGGTGTTAATGTTATCTCCTGGCTTGTTTTTAATAATGACTTTCCTTTGTTGTAAAAGAACACGAACAACACGAAGTAGAAATCTTCCAACTTCTGGTGATGTGAGTTTGTTTAGTTTGGCATGTTTCAGCAGAACTAAAAGATGTTTATATTTTCTCATTACTTTTGAATCTTTTTGTATTTCTAATACATGTTGATGATGATAATTCAGATCATTATTTTTGGTGGTTGCCAAGTACTTACTGATTTTAAACGATTCACCTGAAATTAATTAGAAACAAAGCATTACATAAATATTCCATATTTATAATCACAACTTTAGCTGTTATGCAGTATCAAATGAAATCATTCTAAAATAATAAATAAACTTCATTTTCAAATAAATACAACTTTTTGTCGTTTTGATTAAATACGGCGAATTTGTAATAGGCCACGTGTACAATTTGTACACCAGTGTGAAAATTCTATGCAAAATTGCCTTCTAAATCGTTTTAATAATATATTACGTAATTCAGCTAAGGGAAGAACGTTAGCTGACTTGAAAAATCGGGATTGCAAAATCATATAGTTACACATACAAATATAAATGGGTTTCTTAAATAGAATATACATTTATGTGCATTAATTCTAATTTATAAGTAACAAATATGAAAGTATTTCCGTATGCCTTTACCCAGAAGGAAAAAGATGATAATATACACACACTTATACATTTGAATAAAATTTATATCTATATATACCCATGTATAGATATAAATTTTATTCTATTATATATATACATGCTCATATACATATATAACTCGTGTATACATTTTACTTCTGAATTCTCACCTGTTTTGTTGCCTCCGGATTTCGTCTAGTGTTGGGAATACTGATTACTTAGAAATGTCTATTAAACCTATTAACAATGTTTATAGGTCACTAACTACTTACCTGATACATTATGAGCAAGGAGAATTGTAAATAAAACACCTGCAGCCAAAATCATTTTGTTGAGACTTTCACCGTAGCCTGAGGAACAGCAAAGTCCAGATAGTGATCTGTCTCAGTGATTGAATTGGAACCAGCTGAAAAAAAAAGTAATAAGATTTAATCAATTAGTTAACATTGTTTGTACGATGACCAATTGCTTAAAAAAGAATTCAAATGTTAACGGATTAGAGTTGTAACTTCCTTTGCGAAAGTCTGATGAAATCGCTTGAGAAGACAAACTTAAATTCTTTGAAGGATTTCCTAGCCGATTGTAAAAGAAAATGGCCTTTATCAAGCATACATTAATTATAAAGAAAAGTCTACCTTGATATGAACCTATGAATCTGGGTGAAAATAGAAGAGAAGAGACAGAATAAGCAAGTGATATAGCACTTTACAATAACCTCACAAGAACAAAAATAAATACAGGGGAAAAAGTGGAATAAGGTGTACACCAATCTCCTTACTGACACATTGTCTCTATAACCTTACCTAGAAGTACTGTAGTTTTTAATAAAGTGGTGGGCCATTGGATAGATGAAGAGATTACTATGCACTGAGGTGCACCGTTCGCTGTTCCAGCCTCGATGATGATTTGAAAGTACTACGACTGATTTTCTTTTCTCCGTTATAAATGGTACACTAATGAGTTCGTATATATTTTCGGATGTAGATTGGGGAAAAGGACAAATAATTAGCACCAATTTCATCCTAGAGTTTATAAGAAAACTATATCTTTAAAGGCGTCTCTTGTAAATATAATGGAAGTATTATACCTAATTGATGCCTCAAGCTCTTTCATACCTCTTTGCAAACTTACAGAGTCAAATGTTTTAAATCCCATCTGAAACAATCAAGAAAAGAAGCACTTACGTAGTAACGACTATGAAATCACAAAAGCCTTTTCATACTTTCTTAAATAAAAATTTGGCAGACCATTTCTGCTACCCCTACTATATGTATGCGCTTATAAATTTTTTCATCCTACTTTCTCTTATTCCAATAATTACATCACAATACTACTCCGGAAAAGCATCACACTTGTCAAATTAAAGAATGTAGGCATATAAAAATAGAAAGTGTTTTCAATACCTGCTATAAAGTATACATGTTTTCTTTAAAGTACGTTCAAGATTATCATCATAATATCAAACTGTAACTACCAATACAGATTTTTCCTTTGAATATTAGCTTTATATCAATAGTGGGCCATTCTTTTATAATATCAAGGTTATAATATTAATAGATTCTTCATTAATCATCATGAGATTGCATCTCATGCTGATCTATTTTAATTCTCAGATTAGGCTTTATAGTACTCAATAAATTTAACATCGAAAAATATAATAACTTAGTAAACACTTTCATTTTCCTGATTATTACATGGGTGTACAATTGGATTTAAAAATAAAGCTAAAAAGAAGGAACAATATGATCCTCTTAGACATAACCAATTCATTATCACCAATACTTGCTGAACAGAGTCAAATTTAGAAGTTTAGAAGTTCAGATATAAAAATTAGGTTAATATCTTTGACCTCAGAGCACTACAGTTAAAAATCATGTTTCTAACAACCAAAAAATGGTTTCTCTTATTTACTGTTCAGGTTGTGAGGTGCTGCCGTGTGTATTGGCGGAAGCGAAGATCCTGTTTCTCAGCTCCAAGTAAATGAGAAAAGTAGAATGAGGAAATATCAAAAACTAATTTTGCAAGGAATTGTCCACATCGTGGTATGGAAATTAAACTGCATTAGAAGATGTATCTAAAGATGCAATCGATAAATAAGAATTTTTTGTAAATTGCCTACATTCTTATATTATTAATATTATTATTGTTAATTTTTTGATGATCTTTAGTGATATTAATGACCAATAATTTTCTTTCTTCAAAGGATATTTTTCCCTTTATGAACACAAGATATATATAATTGTAAAGATCATAGAGAAAAACAGTTTTTCCATCGTCGTTTAAGACTTAAACGAAAAATAAGTATATCATACAATAAATCCTTTTCACATAACATCAGATACAAAACCATCGATCACAAATCTTTTCTTCATCAATGTTAAAGCGTTTGCATCATTACCTTCCGATTTGAAGTAAAATGATGAAGTCGTATTAAACGAAATGAGTAAGTTAACATCAAAAGTAAAAAAGTGATCTGCTTTAGTTAAAGTTTCTACCTTCTTCTGATTGAAATTTTTACACTCACACACTGAAAAAAAAAATGACATATTTTACTTTTGGTTATTGATCTATGTAACAGACGACTGAATTAACGACTTTACTTTTGAGAAATATTACACAGCTTAAACAGATTTAATATGTTTTCCCTTCTCAACAAATTTGTTTCTTATCTAAAATGACCAAATGATGATAATCAATAACAAGTTTTGAACAGCATAAAAAGCAATAAAAATAATGTGAAAATGATTTACCTGGATCAAGAAAAAGTTCCAGCTGTTTCTTCTATTTGGCAATGTATAGAACTTTCCTATTTTAACGAATGACTCGTTACATTGGACAGTTGGTACCTTGTGGAGTGTTACAGTTATTAACTTGTTTAAATTGGGATGAAAATATCTTTTCTCTTGTGGCTTCTTTGTAAGCAAAGAAGCCAAAGCTGTATTCCCAAAGTATGCTCTACTAATCTACGATTCTATTGTTGTAAATTTTTGATTTGTTACATTGAAATTTGTTTTCTATTGTTTCTCAACTTGCATATCTCTTGCATCTGCACCTGAGTGTTGCAATGTCAGGAAATACTGAACAGGCAAAAATTCTCATACATTAGACATGCTTATGCCAAAAATGCATGATAAAAACAATATTGAATCTGTTTACAAAATATTGTTTTAAAAAAATAATTTGAATATTAGCAAGCAAAAAACATTAAAAAGTCTTTCAAAAAAAATTTAATAAATATTTGGTTTACTTTGTACAATAATTCTCATTGTTCTTGTACTAGTTTTCCGTGTTGATTTAAGGTTTTTTAAAGAGGGCTAAGAAGTCTTATTGTATTTTATATTTTATATTGCAGGGTATTACATAAAATATGACGATGAAATATTGCTTCTTGGCCTTTTGGTGAAGATCAAGTGTACAGATCTGGTCTTTCCTTGGTCTAAGCTTTGGCTACAGGGCCCAACCATGTTGGACAGGTGGTCTCGAGATGCTTGAGCCTTGGCTGAAGACCAGGCCAAAAGGAAAGGCCTTCCCACGGAGGGTCCTGGAGTTGGCGATTCGTATGCCTTGCCTTTTATGGTGTCTTGCATGCTTTCTGTCCCACTTTTTCGTGATCTGTTGCTTCCCTTCAGGCCTTTCATAGAAGGGAATCCATGAAAGACATAAATGGGCCCAATGTTTACCAGGGGCTTCATCAATGAAAGACCCATTGTATAAAATATTAAGTATTATTTATATTACTTGGATATTAGGGTATTTTACATCGCCAATAAGGGTCATCAAGATATTGTATATTTCTTCCCTTTGATTTATTTCTCTACAAAACTGACTTTGTTATTCAGATTATTTGATCACTTAAACGTTAGAGCAAAAAACATAGGAAAATGAATTCAACAACTAATGAAAGGTTACTATTGCTGACTTTAAAAAAGATAAATTCATAAAACGTATTTGATACTTAATTCAATATATATAAAAAATCTTGTAGGGAAAGTATATTTTTATTAATATATGTACAAATATAATAATTTAAGAAAATATAACTAGGTATACAATAAATAGAATGTATACAAAAGTACTTTCTACTTTAAAGGAAAAGCTTTACTATTTTATTTTATTTTTATTTTTATTAATTTTCTTTAATACTTTTAGCGTATTTCAAAAGACCTAAATAATTTACAATACATTTGTTGTCATGGGAGTTACAGGAAAATGGAGGTGCGACATACATAAAGGAATAATTTTGTGAATTAAAGCAGCGTTCTGTTGTAACTAAATCAGAAATTTAATTTGTGTTGGTTAGAAGTACATCCAGTGGATTAAAATAGCGCTCTACGGTAGCTAAGGCAGAAATGAAAAAGCATTTTTTTTTGCTTAAGTGTTATACTAGGATCTTATTATTTTACCAAGCACATGAGTAAACTTAAACAATACTTAAATACATTAAGAAGCTTCTTCTTCTTCTTTCTCTTTCGGCTGCTCCCGTCAGGGGTCGCCACAGCGGATCACGCATTTCCATTTGGTACAGTCCTCAGCTTCCTCTCTTCTCACTCCCAGCGCCCTCATGTCCTCTTCAATTGCATCCATGTATTATCTCCTTAGTCTTCCTCTTTTCCTCCTTCCAGGCAGATGCATCTCTAACATTCTTCTTCCGATATAGTTCTCTTCCCTTCTCATCACATGTCCAAACCATCTAAGTCTTGCCTCTCTTTGTTTCAATCCTAATCTTCTAACATGTGCTGTTCCCCTGATATACTCATTTCGGATTTTTTCCAGGCGTGTGACCCAAAGAAGCTTACATATCAAAATAAAAAAAGACCCACCACTTGAAATTCTAGGGCAACTCAGAAAGAAACCAAAGATAAAGAGAGCCTTGGTAGTAATAGAAAAAGAAAACAGCAACTCGAAAAGAAAATAATGCCTAAATAGTGCATTTGATAATTACATTAATTTCCCTTTGTATGCAACAATTAAAATTCTTTAAAAAATCTCTGTATTAACAGGCATTTTCAGTATCATACTTACTTACTTATCCTCTGTGTTCTGCTTCTTTGGTAGTCGAGGACATCCCATAGATGCAATCAGACCTTCGTTGAAACGTTTCCAGTTCTTCTTCTCTCTTGCTTTTTCCCTTAGGCTCTGGAGCTGTTTTCTGGTACGGAGTTGCCCAAGTCCGGAGTTTTTGATGTCTTCACGGATGGTGCTGAGAAGATTTGTAGAGTGGCGTCCTATTCAGTATCATACCTTTTGTATAATTCTCTTCTATACGTATTGAATACTTTTTGTGGTAATAACTAACTATTGGAAACTATTATACACATATAAATATTTGTATATGTCTATATATCTATATATCTATATATCTATACATCTATATATCTATACATCTATATATCTATACATCTATATATCTATACATCTATATATCTATACATCTATATATCTATACATCTATATATCTATACATCTATATCTCTATATATCTATATCTCTATATATCTATATATCTATATATCTATATATCTATATTTCTATATATCTATATATCTATATTTCTATATATCTATATATCTATATATCTATATATCTATATATCTATATATCTATATATCTATATATCTATATATCTATATATCTATATATCTATATATCTATATATCTATACATGGATATATCCTAGCTTGGGCAGTTAAAAATAAGAGGGTTTTAATCTTAAAGTGGCAGCATGGAGACTGTATGCCTTTGCTGAGTTTGCTTAGGAAATTTATTTAAATTCTTGGATGACATAGTTTGAACATGACACCGCTGCCACTGTTCTGTGTACGATAAAGTCAGAAAGAAGCACTAACGAGCAGACTAACAAAATGAAATTTGATATTCTACTTATATAGCTTGCCTTCCTGTTTTATAACTACATCATTTTTAGATGTCTCAGAAGCTTACAAACACATTTTCAATTTCTTATTTCAAATTTATCAGAAGTCGACATTTGATTTAGCTGACTGTTAGTTTTGCCCAAATGAAATGTTTGTACTTTGTACATCTGCAACTCATAAATCAAATTAGATACAGAACAGTTACCTTTTCATACAAAAGACAGTTGTCTAGTACTATCGTTATATATTTTGTCTGCACGACTTATGGGACTCTATTTATGGCAGAACTGGTATAACCATTAAGACAAAATATTTCTAGAATGATATCCTGGTCAAAGATTTGACATTTTTCAAAAGCGTAATTTACACTTATTGTAAAACAAACGAGAATCCACGATTATGCGGTCACGGCGTGGCTGTACAAAATTAAAAGCTTGAAATGACAAGTTAAATAGAAACAGAACAAGAGGGCTTCAATCTTACCAATCATTCATTGGATATTTGGATTCTCGGGAGCGGCCTATCTCTATACAAACCCAAACAACCAGCAACATTCTTTTATTGTCAATTTGGTATCCTATATGAGAAGGGCCCCTTAGAAAACAAGAGGAAAACCTTTTCATGAGAACCGAAATGCGAGTGATAAGGTGGATAATCCGAATACCGCTTCTTGAAAGGCTAACAAACGAAGAAATTCATAGAAACGCTGGTATAGCGGACATTGTTGAAAAACTGAGGGAGGCAAGAATGAGGTGGCTGGGTCACATACTGAGACCGAGCGATGATTAATGGACAAAGAAAGCATACGAAGAACCAGTGAATGGCAGACGGACAAGAGGAAGACAGAATCTGAGGAGGAGAGATGTGATTAAGAGGGACATGAAGGTAAAAGGCCTTAAGTCACTTGATGCGGTGGACCGGAGCGGATGGAGGCGAAGGATTCGAGCTGCTGACCCCTAATCAATGGGATAACAGCAACAGAGAGAGGAGAATGAGAATGAGTAGGTCCCCCCAAAAAGAATGTTTTTAAAGAATATTTATGTTGATGACGTTTTAAATTTTGTTTTACCACCTTTTATGTTTTCTACCCTCATAAGCAATTCTGTGGGTACTATAGAAACTAATAATACCTGATATAAATCTCTTGGCAGTGCCTTATATAACGTTCCCTGCAGTTTTTACCTTTTCATGTCTTCTCAAGAAATGGGGCTTTATCAAGAGGGATTTGTGAAGGTTATTAGTTTTGAAGGGAATATCAGGGACACTATTTGCTTGGTCTAGAAGCTGTTATCTTAAGAGAGAATCTACCAAAGAAGGTCCAAATTATCCGCATGACAATAAGTTGAGTGATAGGACTTTTAAGTAGTAATATTTAAATAGTAACTCACTTTACTCCGATACTCCTATCGCAAATTTATGACATATGAATTCTACTGACAATATTTGTAATCAAATGTATTTATATTGTATATATATATATATACCCGATAATCTCGCCTTAAGGCCCCGGCGCCTCTATCCGGATATTTAATGATTCTGCATTTTCAAATTTAGAAAATAGGGCCGCATATAGGCGCTTGGCGCCTATATTTTTTCGCTAAAAATCACTTTGAATTACCTTGGTCTTTAGCTCTGTTTATAAGAATTCTATAGAGTAAGCAAAAAAATACTGTTTTGGGATTCTTAACCTCAGAAATATCACAGATTAAAAGATAATTGGGATTATCTACAATAATGTCCTCGTCATTTTCATCAGACACAGAGCCTTCATTCTCGGTCTCATCGTCTGTGTTATGATTTTCATCTTCGTACATTTCATTTGAAACATCCTCGTTCGTCTCCTCAAGCTCCAGCAACTTTTCGTTTACCTCTAAGATTGCTTCTACAGGGATAGCTCGATTCAAAATCATATCAAGCAATCGCAAGTGAAGCTTCTGGTTATCACCATTCCATTCGATGTATCCGCATTGCTGAAATCCACTGACGATCAATGCTAGTTTTGCTACTGACTTCCAGGTTTCACATTCCCACTGGCGAATCGTTTGGTAAGCTGCACGGTGACATTTTCCTTGCTTGGTGAACTCTTCAGTACCATTTGCGATCCAGTCCACCCATCTCTCTTTTAGAATATCTTTGAATGGCTTATCGACATGCATATCAAGAAATTGGAGCAATGGACTCATACCACCATCGATGATTTTACATTCTCTGTTGTATGTAGTTAAAAATTCAGGCACATCTTCCAAATGAGATTTGGCCTAATCCATGATCAGAAGAGATTTGTGCTGTTTGAAAAAACACCCTGGACGGTTTTTCCACTGTTCTAGATAGTAGAGATTTCGCACAATACTTCTCTTCATTGTGCCTCCCTTCGTGCTTTCAATCACTATTCCTTTTGGAAACTTACCTTTTGGGGACTTGATAAGGTTTTTAAAGATAACCATTGGTGGCAAGGATATTCCTTCGTAATGATCATCAATTTTTCGTACTCTAGCAGTTAACACAGCGGTCAATCGCAATTTTTCATTGCCAGTGGTTTCAACTTTCACTCTTTTTACCCCTTTATAAATCAAAAGTGGCGGAAGATGGCATAATCGAAATAGCACAGGGTCTCATCCATATTCATTATAATGTTAAAGTCATCCAAGGATTTCATCGCAGCTAAAAATGTATCACAACGTTCAGGGGAATCAGCAGGAATTTTCTGTCCAACACTTGCAACACGTCGAAATGATAAGTTTTTCCGTCTAATCATTCGATGCAGCCATCCAAAAGAAGCAGAAAAGCGCTCATTATTGCCTGGATACATGGTTTGAAATAAAACTAACGCCTTTCTACGTACCTGCTTACCAGTGACCGAGTTCCGTTTACCTCTCTCTTCTTTGAGGTAGTCCAATAAAGCAGATTAAAGTAATTGATATCTAGCTTTTGACTGTCTAATCCTTCTTTTTGTTCGTATATTTATTCCTGGAGAAAGAGCAGCCGACTTGAAAGCTTCCGTTTGTTTGCTTTATCGCTGCAAATTTTTCCTTGGAATACCTAGCTGTCTAGATGCTTCTCGAATTCTGACCTCGATGGCTTTTTCTACTGCTTTTCTTTTATCGCACAGAGAATAGCTTTTTCTCCTGGCGTTGTCTTCCATGTTTAAACAATTCCTTCCACAATAAAAGAATATAAATTATGCTTGAATTTTCGTCGTGTTATGATTGTATTCCAATGTTTTGGTCCGAAATTTATGTTTCAAGTGTTATGATTGCATTCGAATTTCGAATGCAATGTTATTACTCAAATTTATGTTATGGTCAAATTTGAACGATAATATCTAGTGTAAAATTTTTGGTAAATGTTACATGAGGAACCTGGAGGAATCTGCAATGGCGAGAGCAGCTAGGTGTCGTCCCTGTGTATTTGAGTTTAACTGTTTTATTACTGGAAATCACGTATATAAAGGCATATGGACACCACATCTTCAGGAGCAGCTGACTTGTGAAAGAGAGACTGGTAATCAACACGATGAACATGCCGTGAAAGTTCTGAAGGATGGCGAAATTGTGGGACATATTCCACAACTATTTTCTAAGACGTGCACCCTGAATTTGTTGTCTGGTGGCTCCATGAAAGTTTGCCTGTCAGAAAAACGAGAAAACAAAAGAGGAAAAGGACTAGAAGTCCCTTGTTTAATGACTGTCAAGTTATTGGATAATATTTTCTCAAAAGTAGAGCCTATTGTTAAAGACTTATGTAAAAGGTTAATTTAAGATATACCCTATTCCCCCGCATGTAAGCCCACCCTGCGTAAAAGCCCATGGATATAGGCCCACTGGGCTTATAAGCGAGAGACATTTTCAAGAATGACATTTTTCATTAAGAAGGAAACTTTTCATTAGACGATCTTTTCTCTTCCTACAATATTTTTTATAATACACTCTGCTTTTCAAAGATATTTATCTGGTCCTTTCAGTAAGGAATTGCACGGGACCTCCAAACCATTCCCTCGCTTATTTTCTCTTCAACCACATACTTCAGCTTTCATTTTTCCTCCTGAGTTTAATGTGTAACAGCAGTATCGCGAAATTTCCCTTGGAACATGACCAACAACAGTTTTGTTCTTTAAAACTTTGATAGCATAATTATCATGAGAATTTTCTGGTTCAGGTAAACATGTCAAATCTTCACCTAAAACAGGCGACCAAACTTCTTTGTACACTTGATGACCAGTAATAAAACTTTTAAAAGTAATAATGTAAGGTTTGTGTCCTGATGTTCCTGCCATGATATTGCTTGCAACAGTGAGAACAGTTAGATTATTCGTTTGTAAACGTTCGAAATAGCATTCGAACGCGGAAAGGAGAAATAGCATTTGAACGCGCAGTGAAAATTCTCTTTATAGATGGAAACCAGGAAAAGCTACACGTTGAGCTTCAAGAAAACAGTGTTTAAAACATTAGATGAAAACAATGGAAATATTTCAGCAACATCTAAAATTTGTTCTGTAGATAGAAAGAACA
>RDPX01000172.1:1190662-1204262 GCA_003991215.1 Morbakka virulenta
TTCTTCTTCTTTCGGCTTCTCCCATTAGGGGTCGCCACAGCGAACCAGTCTCCTCCATCTCTGCCTGTCCTGGATGTCGCTCACAGACAGTTCCTTCTCCTTCATGTTCTCATTTACCGAGTCCGAGAACCTCCTTTTTGGTCTCCCTCGTCTCCTCTTTCCAAGTGGACCCATGTTCATCACCTGCCTGCCCACATACTGTTCATCCCTCCTCATAACATGTCCAAACCACCTAAGTCTTGCTTCCCTGATCTTCTCTCCTAGTTTTGCCACTCCTAGCGTTTCTCGCACTTGATCATTCCTCATTCTATCCTTCCTAGTTTTCCCAATGGAAAATCTCAACATTTTCATTTCATTCACCTCCAGTTTGTTTTCCTGCTTCTTAGTGAGAGGTAATGTCTCAATTTCATACATCATTCCAGGTCGTACCACTGTCCCGTGTACCTTTCCCTTGACCTCTGTAGGCATGTACTTGTCGCACAGCACCCCTGTTACTTTGCGCCAACTGTTCCGCCCAGTCTGCACCCTCTTCTCCACTTTTCGATCGCAGTCTCCATTGTATGACTCTGATGTTAGCGTTAATTTTCTTCGAAAATACGACTTATTTGGTTTTCCTGCTACAAAAATAGATTTTCGAAAAAATATTTTTCTTCCTTTACTTCGTCATCTTTCTCTGTAGTTGTTCTTCTCTTCTTCCAGCTAGTGGCATAAGACTCGTCTACATATATTTATGCTGACCAGGTGCTTCGTGCTTTCAGCATGAACAGTATGATAAGCTTTTGTTTTCATTTTCAGTTTTTGTTTTTGCTTTGAGGCTGTCTCAAGTAGTAAACAACCACTAATACCTTGACGTGTGTTAAATGCAACTTTCTAAATGTATGCACTACTTAATAATGCGTTTGGGTTCTATCCATACATTTCCTGCACTTATTTTAATCTATATAAATATTTAATATAGGAGAGATCAAATATTTAGGAAATATTAGTATCATTACTTATAAAGAGTTTCAAGCAAAAGAAATGTTTTGATCCGAATGGTAAGAAAAGAATCTATGAGAATATTTCTCAGACAGAAAGGGCCAAACAAACTCTGAATGTTTTCTTTTTCTTCTTCGTTCGATCGACAGGGCCTTCGCTGTCTCGTTATTCCACTTCTCTACCCTAGCTTCTACTTCCAGCATGTCTTGCTTAATTGCATCTCAGACTTTCACTTGCCCGTAACTGGTTCTTCCCAGGCTGCTCTGAAGTGTTCCTCTTGTCAGTTTCTCATCGTATACCCATGCCATCATAGTCATGCTTCTGTAGCCCAGTCCGTGATCTATTACTTTCATAAACATCTGAATACTCTCACTCTTCGGTGCTCATGCATGGAAATTCAGAGCGAACCACCTCAACATCCGCATTTCTGTGGTTACCAACTTTCTTTCTTCTTCTTTCCTTATACGTCAAGTAAAACGTGGTGTATAACTTTTATTTATTTTTCTCTTCATCTTCATACTCATTCTTTTCTCACACACTATTCCACTTACCTCCCTCCACTTTGCTCAAACTCACCCTATTCTCCGTCTTGAATTTATTTATCAAAATTCTTTGACCTCTTTTGACCATACTTTCCCGTTTCATTTTGTAATATCAATAATTGTATCCTGTAAAAAGCACTGTACCTGACCTAGAACTTTTGATTACTATCTAATGGCGTCACCCAACCCAGTTGATCAACGTGTTTCATTCGATTTCCAATATTACTTTGATCGTTTAAGATACCAGGTAGGATGATATGTTATCACCTTTGTTGAAATGTTTGTTTTGTATTGTAATGCATAACTGGAACCATCTTTGAAAAGAATGAAACTTTAGTACTTAATACATGAGCCAATACCCAACAGCAATATTCCACGATAAGTATTCGCGAGGTAATCTTTTAATGTAGCGCCGCTAATACCCTAAATTCGGTATCTCATTTATTTGATTAACTGGCCTATAATACAACAACTATATTGTATTTGGTTTCAAAAAGAAACTGGTGACGAGTGACTGCACGAATTAGGCCACCCAGCAATACTCATACTACACATTGTCTTGCTTTTTCTTTTCCTCGCGCAGCGTAGTTTTGGAATTGACTTTAAGTACTTTCACCATATCGTGAAGTAAAGACCGCTAAAAAAAACCCAGATCAGAACGCCAACAAATCGAGCCAGGAAAATTGTAATAGTTAACGTATTGTGTTACACTATTTTTTTCTCTTTGTCCGGTTTTTTACGGGTTTTTTTGCCAGAAAGATGAAAATTATAGTTACATCAGGGTCTCTATACTGAAACTGTATCATTTTAATTCCTTTCCCCTTTCCACACTTTCTGTGTTGTTTTTTTTAATTTGTTATAATTTTCTTTTTTTCTCAGCGCAATGCGCCAGAGATAGAATTTTATTTAATTGCACTCACATGTTCAAAGAAATATTCTGATTGTAACTAAGCATTAAAACTGGATTTCGGAGCAGAAAAAGCGAGAGAGAAAAACAGAAAACGAACTACAATATTAATTTTCTGCCTTGCCCCTATCTTTCCTTATCTTTAGTAGAAATCCATTTTCCCCAGCTGATTGACCTACTATGCGAAGGTCTGCCAGAATATTTTTTAATCATTACATTCAAAGAAAGCAGGTCGGACTCCACCAAGGGTCAGCTCTAAGCCCCTTCCTATTCGCAATAGTCATGGATCGACTCACTGATGAAGTCAGGAAAGAAGCACCATGGAGTATGCTGTTTGCTGACGATATTGTGCTGTGCAACAAAACCAGGAACGAGGCCGAAGAAGAACTGGAGGAGTGGAGATATGCCCTAGAAAGAAGGGGAATGAAGGTAAGCAGGGCCAAGACCGAATACCTGGTCGTGAATGGGAGAGAAGATGACAAGATTTGCATGCAAGGAGCAGATGTAATGAAGGCAAAAGACTTCAAGTACCTTGGATCCACAGTGCAATACGATGGGGGATGCGACAGAGAAGTGAAGAAGAGGATACAAGCAGGCTGGAACGGGTGGAGGAAGGTAACAGGGGTGTTATGTGACCGGAAGATATTGCCAAAAGTGAAAGGAAAAGTGTACAAAACGGTAGTGCGGCCAGCTTTGCTATATGGGCTTGAGACGGTAGCGACAACAAAGAAGCAGGAAGCTGAGTTGGAAGTGGCTGAGTTGAGAATGCTGAGGTGGTCACTTGGGGTCACACAGCTAGATAAAATCAGAAATGAAAACATCAGAGGAACAGCACACGTTAGAAGATTAGGAGAGAAGCAAAGGAAAGGAAGACTGAGATGGTACGGACACGTGGTCAGAAGAGAAGATAGCTACATCGGGAGGAGAATGTTGAGGATGCAACTGCCAGGGAAGAGGAAGAGAGGAAGACCATAGAGAAGATATATGGACGGAATTGAAGAGGATATGAGGACATTAGGAGTGAGGAGAGAGGACGCTGACGACCGCGCCAAATGGAGGCGATTGATCCGCTGTGGCGACCCCTGACGGGAGCAGCCGAAAGATGAAGAAGAAGATTCAAAGAAAGCAGATAACGTTTAGTAAGGAAGTCATGTTAACAAAGAATGTTTTCAATTTTGATGTGTCGATAGAAGTGTTCAACCTTTAAAAGCTTTGTCAGACATCATTTCAGTGGTGGTTTTAGCCTGCTGAACTCGGTTGGTCATTTCTTGTCTAAAGACTTAACTTGGCTGAAACACAATAAAGACTATCAGTTTAATGTCAGAATACAGCATAGCACATTGTTTGTTGCATGCCAAAGTAGAACTTATCTATCATTCACATATATGTAATTTAACATAATTAACATAATTAACATAATTTGTACAGAATATTTGATTTTGACGTGAGCAACGACGTCATTGGCAAACACTGTCAGGCCAAAAGAAATGAAAGGGGAATAATTGGAATAATAAACGACCTGAAGAACGTTCAGTTTTTGCAAAACTAACATTTTTAATTTTATAGCGTTCTGGAGTGAATATAAACAAAATCTAATTTCCCTCTTTTTCGACATTTTGTTGACATTTCAAAAAGCGGAGAGCATTACAATCTTTGCTCAGGTCTTTGTTGCTCTTGAATCGAGCTCTGGTTAAAAGAACAAGAGTTTTTTTCGTGTTTTTTGGCATTTAGAAAAAGAAGAAGATTATGTCCTTTGAATAACAGAAGCTTGCATGTTACACATTCTTGAAATCTGGTGTTTTGATAAACATAAACATCAGAATATCATTGTGTAGGAAGCTAACGAACGGACACGTTCAGCAGTTTATCAAAAAGGACCAAGTAGAAAAACACTAGGAACAAGCATGCTGTATTCTTCTCTGTTCACAGTTGCGCCATTTTTTTCGTCCGTTATTTACATTTTGGTTTGAGCACCTTAAGTTTGAGGTAACTGTTCTTGAAACAAAGGAACATATTGTCAGTTCCCATGCAAGAAAATTAACTGATGTACTGTACAATATATCACCTTGTGTAGTAGAACAGACTTGTTTTATTTGTTGTGTTTGGGAAAGAAATGGAAGTCTGTCTTCTTTCCATACTACACTTGTATCTTATACGGATGCTAGTTAGATGTTTTGTACGTCACAGTAGCTTTGGTCATGATCTTATAGAATTCGTACGTCGATGATAAACAAAACTGCAAAATGCTATATTGTCAAAAGAATCCTAATAAAGACAGAGTATTAAGAAGCTAAACGTAGTCTGTTTATACAGAGAACTAAAATGACAAGGATTTTCAGATTGTGGAATCCATAGACGGGATTACCATAAATCATATTCTCAGGTCAACTTATTAGAGTTAAACCTGACTTGAAGGTATAGGATCTCTCGTTTTTAATCTTTTTAACACATGTTGTTGCGCATAGTGAGAACATGGTCTTATGTTCTAATTCCTGCTGCAGTTCTTCCGTTTGGGAAACATACTGTAGCAGAGTAGAAAACCAGCTCGTCTAAACTTTAACTGTTATACGTTATACACACTATTTTTTACAAATATAACAACGGCCTATGTCGAAAAGAAAAAAGAACAGACATTGTTTAGACGAAATAACCTTTTGATCATGTAACAATCAAGTTTTTACCTACAACTTTTAATCTTGACGTATTTTCAGCAAGGAAAGTGGTATTTGGTTAGCTAAGTGACATTGCGAAAAAGTGTTGTAATAGAGAGATCTGACCTAGTTACTTTATGACAGAAAAAGGTTGGTTTTGGGAAGGAGATGATAAGTACATGGTCAGAGGCAGCCTGATTTTAGTTGGTATTAAGATTCTAGTAAATATGCATTTTTTTTAATGACTCTAATTTTTTCTTTTCTAGCTCGTTTCGAATACGGATGTAACCTTTGTTCCCACGGTGACGGATTAACTTATTAGTTTAATTTTTCGGTCATTTAAAAAGATATTATTTTGACATTTCGAGGAGTGGTATTTTTTGTAAAGGTGAATGCTTTATGCCTTTATGTGGAGATCTTAAAGAAAAGGAAACACAAGTCAGTTTTATCAAATGGGTATCACATTGAGCAAAAGACTATGGCTAGTATAATATAAAAGAACGGAGTTTTCTTGTCGTTTAAATTGGCTGCAATTTCCTTACCCTACTAATTAAGAATGAAAACAAAAAACCAGTATAATTTTAAAATTTCAGATCATTTGCCCGTGATAATAATATGGGAGGTATTGCACGAAACACATTATTTTACCCAGCAGTAACAGAATCAAATGCGCAATCTTTCTGGGTTATCGGCATCCATGAACTATATAGAAAAGGCGTTATTGGTGTTTGTGGCTATTTTTTCGTTACATAGCGTATAGTATCAGGCATTTCATCTTCATTCAATGCAATTTTATAAATTGGTTTACTTTTAGAACCTACACTTTTGCATTGCTTGACTGATGTTCCTTTTCTTTAGTTTTCAATTAAAATGGAATGCAAGTTACATTGCAACACACAACCACATACACAAAGAGTCTGTTTCTGTTTATCTCTCTCACTCACTCCTCGTGTTGGTTGTTATAAATAGATTATGTCATAATTTTTTGCAGTTTTTTTCTCAAGTCGGACAAATGAATAAATTATGAAAAATAATGAAACGTAAAGAAGGTTAGCCTTAATACTCTTGAAGTTTGTCAACCAAGACATCCCTAAACAAGACACTCTTTGTAATCCCAGCCACAGGACGGAGATGGACGAGAAAACTATATCTAACGAACAAAATGCGTATTTCTAATCCCCCTTGTTTTAGCACGACATGGTTTTACCGCATCTTTGATCACTGAGATGTTTATAGATCACACACCTTCCATGAGCGTTACTCATGTTTGAAATTATGATATCATAAGACGTATGACTGCGTTGCGGAAAATGGGCTCACCATCGGTTGAACGTCGGTACAGAATGGAAAGCAAGCCTTGCATAGGAGTTAGTTATGGACTACGTTTGTTCTCTCAAGGAAACATTTAACAGTGTAAGAATTCAATTTGTTTGTGTAAGAATTGGATGGCAGGTATCATTTATGTATAAGTGGGTATTTTAATTCAGAGAATATAAAGTAAATATTTAAAATTTGCAATGAAATACCGTTAGTTTTGGTTGATAAGTGGTTGGGTTTTTTCCAATTTGATCTTCTAATTTTAACAAACTTGTCAGGATCAAACCCTGCAAAAAAGGTTTTTGACCAAAGTGAACTTAAATTTCGTTGTATTATTTAATGGCCACTTGACTGTAAAGACTCGTTTGTATATGTGTATAGTCACTGAAGTACCAATATCTATAAGGGCACAGTTGTATTTAGCTACTAAAAATAAAGACTTTGATTAAACGTTGACACCTTTTTTCTTCTGTTGATCTTTTTTCCTCAATTTTTAAGCGATTGAAATTAAAGTTATTATCCCATCTTACCAATTAAGTCAAGCTTTTACAACTGAAGTTCCATACAAAATTTATTTGGTTTTAATTGTATTCTTGGATTGTGCCACATTTATATAAAAATGCCCTTTTTTATTTTTTACTTTTCTCAGTTCTTCAATATATTTCTTCCCCAGTAATTTACAAGGTATTCGGGAAAATGCTACATGTCGCTATTTTGATTACCAGGCGTTTCGACACAGAATACAGGAAGTAAAGGAGACCCAACTGTGCACAATAATGAATGTGATGCACGTTGTCACAAAAGGAGCTTGGATGCAAGCTTTTTTTGTAAACACAGCTACCAGATGTTTGCTTCAAATTTACAGGATTAACGCCTTAATATCTGCATTGAAGTCATACAGCATGCGTGGACAGTAACCTTAAGCCTATTTGTTCTCTTCATCAGATATTATCTTCTTTAAAATCCCAAAGAAAGTCTACATTTCCAGTGTTTTTCATAATATTCTTGCAGTTCCAAGGAACGTACTTTTTTGCAATACGTCTGTTCTGATATTTAAACACATTTTCTTTATCTACGTTTATAATTTTTTTGAAATCATGCCTGGTGCACAATCAGGATGACTTACGTGTCTTTATTCCCAAAGAGTTGAAAACTCACACCTTGGGTATTTGTATTTTACTCTTATTCTCCCTGTTTTATGATATTATTATTTATTATTATTATTATCATTATTATTATCATTATTATCATTATCATTTCTTGGATTAACTAACGATACATTTACCATCCTATATATCAAATTTCAAGATACTAATGATAATCATAAAGTCTGCCATTATCACCCAATACAGCTCATGGTAGCTTATGAGAAATAATCCGACCATTTTACTACCCTGAGCAGCCCTGGATGGCTCGAGTTACCACTTTTTGTTAGCTACACATAAGACATCTCAAGTTAATAGTCCCGATAACACTTTTCTAATGATTGATTCACTTTCCCAAAGTTCTGTCATATGGATTTCTCTCGATAACGCTTGGAGTTCTTTCTCATTTTCGACATCAAAGATTTTTTAAATGTCCGTTTTCAGTTCTTTCATTCCTCCACCGAGACATCCAACAACCATTGGAACCACTTTTACGTTATTATCTTTCCGTCTTTCACGTATTTCAAAACATAATTTTTCGTATTTTTTCCTCTTTTCTTCTCGTTCGGTGCGTCTGTTCATTTCGTTTCGGTTTTTTTTCTATTATTTTTTTCAGAGCCTTAGATGGGCCTGTATTTGATGCGAACAAAATTTGCTGGCACGGTTTAGGTCACTCCGCTGTCAAGATGCCAGACATCACTTTCTTCAGCATACTCTCCGTTTCCGTCAGTACAGTTTTCAGCGTCTCCCTCCATGTCTTAACATTCTTTGTTCCGCTTAGTGCTTTCCCAATCTGATCCTTCATTCGGTTCGCCCCGCCACCCGTGCATCCCACCACCACTGGGATGATCTCTACCCTGTATCCCGGTCTTCGCACTCGAATTTCGTATGCCATCTGCTGGTATTTGAAGCACACCCAAGTTACAGTAAATTTCAAGCTTTCCAACCCACTTCTCAAATCCTTTTGTCACACATTGCAGAGCTCCTATCACAATCGGTACCACTTCTACTTTCTTCAATTTCCACAGTCTTTTTATCTCTCTTTTCCACAGATCTTGATACTTTTCCATCTTCTCCATTTCTTTCTGCTCAACATTCACATCCATCGGTACTGCTATGTCAATGATAATTGCCTTATGTTCCTTTTAGTATATTAAGATTAAATCTGTTTTTTCTTGCCTTGATGACATCACATTGGATATTTACATCCCATAGCAACTTCACGTCATCATTCTCCACAACTCCTTCTGGGCCATGTTCGTACCATTTTTCACTGGATTCCAACCCTCTTTTCTGACATTTATCCCAATGAATCTTTCTCGCGACATTATCATGACGCCTCTTGTACTCCTTCTGAGCTAACTTCTCACAAGCACTGACAATGTGTTCCACATTTTCACCTTTCTGGCCACACAATCGAGATGGCGGGCTTTGAGCCGTTTTGTCAATGTGATACTTCACATAATTCGTCCTGATCGATTGCTCTTGTGCCGCACAAATCAAGGCTTCTGTCCCAACCTTTAAGTCACATTTTGACAACCATTACCACGTTTTTTCCTTGTCTACTACCTGGGTTAGATCTCCAATAAATTGTCCGTGCATTCTCTTTTCAATCCACCTTTGTGTCGCTTCTTGTTCGTTTCTTGCCTTAAGATCTCGACATTCCTCCAGTATACGTGCATCCAATTTTTCAAATTTTGCTACGCCCTTCAGAAGTCTTCCCCCGGAATTAGAGGCATAAAGTTTCAAACTATTCGCTTCTTTTACACATCGCTCTACACTTATTGGGCCCCTTCCACCCTCTTTTCTTTTCACATACAACCTATCAACATCACTCTTTGGGTGAAAAGCTCCAGACATTGTCATCATTTTCCTTGTCTTCCTGTCCAAATCTTTAAGCACGTTTTCTTTCCATTGAATGACACCCACTCCATACCGGAATTTAGCTACTGCCCATGTGTTAACCGCAGACGTCTTATTTTTCCCATTTAATTTTGATCTTAGTACTAGCTTTAACCTTCTTTTGTATTCCTTTTCAATTGTCTCTTTTATTTCAATTTTTTTGGTTTTATTTAATTATACAATTCCTAAATAAGTGTTACCTTCCTCTCCAACCTCTTTCATTATTTCTCCATCCATTAGCTTAATTCCTTCACTTCTTTTAATTTTCCCTCTTTTCAATGTCAAGACACCACACTTTTTCATACCGAATTCCACACCAATGTCCCTGCTGAGCATGTGGACGGTCCTCACAAGTACGTTCAGTTGATCCTCATTCTTGGCGTATAACTTAAGGTCTTCCATCAACAGCAAATGGTTTACCTTAAACTCCTTTTTTCTCCATTCATAGACCGCATTCACTTCCCGCAATATCAATGACAAGGGTATCATACTCAGGACAAATAGTAATGATGACAGACTGTCTTCCTGAAAAATCCCTCTTCTCACAAAAACCTCCCAAAGATCTTCCCCAGTGGATGTTAGTGATACCTTCCACTGCTTCATGCTTCTCTCAAAAAGATTTCTTACATTTTTAGCAATTCCGAACATCTCCATACATTCCCTTATCCAACTATGTGGAACCAGATCGTAGGCTGTACCGTAATCTATCCAAGCCATTGATAGATTAGTAAGCCTTTTATTGCAGTCTCTGAGAATGGTCCTATCAATAAGTAATTGATCTTTGGCCCCCCTACTTCTTCTCCTACATCCTTTTTCTTCCTCTAGTAATAAATTGTTTTGTTCTAGATATTGGTACATCTCATTTGCCACAATACCCGCCAGAGGTTTTCACATTAATGGAAAACGTGTAATGGGTCCATAATTATCGACCTCGTTGTCTTGCCGTGGATCTTTTTGACAAAGCACTGTTCGACCCTGTGTCATCCAGTCAGGCACCTCCTCTTCTATTAATATTCCGTCAAGTTGGGATGCGATCGTTTTGTGGAGGGCGGTGAAGTGTTTTAGCCAATACCCCTGCACCCCTTCTGGTCCTAGAACTTTCCAATTTGGAAGCTTCCTACTTTGTTTTTCAAGTTTTACTGTATTTACTTTCATCGTGTCTTACGTGTGTTTCTTGTTACGATCTATTTCAATCTTCAACTCTTTCAGTCACACAGCGTTTCCATTATGCCCCTTTTCGATACTCCAGATGCCACCCCAGAATTTTGTACGTTCTTCTCCATTTGTTACCTCAGTAGAAAAATTTGAGCTTTTATTCTTTATAGAGTTTCTTTTTGAATTTCTTCTAATCCAAACCAAACATCCTGTTCTGCTGAAACTGCTCAATTCTTTCTTCATATCTCTTCAACTTTGCACTTTTTGCTACCATTCTCTGTTTCATTTCCTCTGTGACAGTTTTCATTCCCTTTCTTTCCACTCGGTACTTCTCACTTAGTTGCTTCCCTTTTTCTGTCTTCTTTGCACCCAATTGTCCTTTCAACCCTCTCTCAAGAAAGTTTACATATTTCCTTAATTTCCTGATATCACCTTCTATTCTGTGCTTCCACCTTAGTTCATTTCTCTTCTGTCGAGCATCTCCTTTCATTCCAAATTTTTCTGCAACCCATACACTTCCAGCTGGAATCAAATTGTTCATTTCTGTGATGGATTTGCACTTAACATACTTCATTGCTTCGTTTACTTCGTCTACTTCACTCTTTAGAGCTCTTCTGTCCTGTTTTTTAAACATGATTACGTCACTTTTCTTTTCTCCTACCATTCTCTTGCAGTCTTTCAACAATCCCTTTTATTTCTTCACTCTCTTCCATTCCTTCCTTATCAGCATCCACATCATTAGCAACTACCTCGTTCCTTGTTTCCTCCCTGTTTCCTATTGCCTCGGCTCCTCCATCCACTCCATGCTCTGTTCTTTCCTCGTCAACCCGCATCTCTTCTTCACTCTCTGCATCATTTCCCAAAACGTTAGCGTCAGCAAGCCTTTTTATTCCCTCTAACTCAAGCTCTGACAACCATCCATTTTTCCTAATTGTTCTTGCCTGATCACATATACGCTGCTCCGTTGATTCAAACACGCCTCTTTCTCTCCATTCTCTAATCAGGCGTCTTCTGTAAATCTCCGATAGGTTTCCCCTTTTTATCAAACGGATTACTTCTGAAGAAGTACTCCATTAAAACTTTGTTAATTTCTTCTTCTTGTTCTTGTTCTTCCTCTTCTTCTTCTTGTTCTTGTTCTTCCTCTTCTTCTTCTTATTATTATGTTTGATATGTTTTCTCACAAAGCTTTAGTTCTCATTTGCTTCCGTTATTATTGATGTGATCCCAGATTACTACCTGCCATCCAAGCAATCATAACCCTTTCACCTGCAGCTTTAATGCCCTAGGACCAACCGTAAGATTCGAGATGTACCTAACTGTGCTGTTTTTTTGGGCATGTTCTACATTCATCGTTATTCCAATTTGTTTAACATAGCTTTCAACGTTTTTCGAGACAGTCCCCAACGCACCNTGTTCTTCCTCTTCTTCTTCTTGTTCTTGTTCTTCCTCTTCTTCTTCTTATTATTATGTTTGATATGTTTTCTCACAAAGCTTTAGTTCTCATTTGCTTCCGTTATTATTGATGTGATCCCAGATTACTACCTGCCATCCAAGCAATCATAACCCTTTCACCTGCAGCTTTAATGCCCTAGGACCAACCGTAAGATTCGAGATGTACCTAACTGTGCTGTTTTTTTGGGCATGTTCTACATTCATCGTTATTCCAATTTGTTTAACATAGCTTTCAACGTTTTTCGAGACAGTCCCCAACGCACCCACGATCACAGGGATAATTTTAATCTTCTTCATGTTCCACAGTCGAGCAATCTTATCTCTTAGAGGTCTGTACTTATCAACTTTCTTCTGTTCTTTTTCTGGAATCCTCGCATCTCCAGGTAATTCAACATCTATAATTTTTGTCTGTTTTTCACTCCTATCTATTACAACGATGTCTGGTTTTCTTGCAATCACTGTTCTATCACATTTTATTACAAAATCCCACATTATCTTACATAAGTCATTCTCCATCACTTCCTGGGGTTCGTGTTCATACCATTTTTTTGCCACTTCATGATCATACTTTTTACATAATTTCCAGTGTATATATTTGCAAACGTTATTGTGACGCTTTAGATATTCTTTTCTTGCCAATATAGTACACTCACTAATTATATGGTAAACAGTTTCATTTCTCTCACCACACATCCTGAAAAAAGGTGATTCACTAGTCTTATCTATGAAATGCTTGATGCTATTCATTCTTATGGCTTGCTCTTGGGCACTACATATTAATACCTCAGTAGATCCTTTTAAATCACGCGACTTTAACCATTTCCAAAAATTTTCATCATCCTTTCCCGCCAACTCTCTAACAAATTCTGCATACGATTTCTTCTCTTTCCATGAATTCAGATTCTGGTCTTTTTCTCTCTTCTTATAGTCTTTAGGATTCAAGGAACTATCATTATGGATTATCTCATTCCTTTTGACAGCATTTAACAGTGGCTCAGTTTCCTGCTCTTCATACCAACCAAGGTTGTTTTCTTCAGCTCTGACAGATCCTTTGCAGCCTATCAACCCTCTTCCTCCTTTACTCCTGGAAACATACAGTCGATCTTTGTCACTTTTTGGATGAAATTCTTTATTGATGGTCAGTATTTTTCTTGTTTTCCTGTCCATTTCATCTAACTCATTTGCTCGCCAATCCAGAATTTCTGCACCATATCTCGATAGCGAAACCGCCCACGTCTTCACTGCCCTAATTTTGTTCCTTCCATGAAGCTTACTCTTGCAAACTAGCCTCAGCCTTCTAAAATACTCCTGTTTGACACATGCAATAACGTCTCTTTGTATAATTCCGTCACATTCCAAGACTCTAAGATATTTATAACCACTTTATGGTCAATTATTTTGATTGTTTCTCCTGTTGGCAATGATATTCCATTACTTCTACTTCTGTCAACTGAACCTCTATGCATGATCAACACTCCACATTTTTTAATACCAAATTCCATTTTGATATCATTACTAAATATTTGGACTGTAGAGATTAAACTGTTTATT
>RDPX01000172.1:1229042-1243348 GCA_003991215.1 Morbakka virulenta
ATCCAGTATAGCATACAAAATAACTAGACAAATTTAGCAGTTACTACTAGTTTCATGTTTTCTTAACAATCTTCAAACTGCAATGAATTACTACAACATTTCGTGTATTATAAAGATGCATGGTAATTATGGAACACTCAATAGAACACTATGTAATTGACCATCGTGCATAGCCATTGTTTGCCTGAGTGTTCCATAATTCTATCGAGCAGTTTGAAGATTGTTAAGAAAACATGAAACTAGTAGTAACTGCTAAATTTGTCTAGTTATTTTGTATGCTATACTGGATTTATATATATATATATATATATATATATTGTAAAGAAAACTGGACATAGTCATCATTGATAATAGGGAAAGGTCTGCAATAATTATTGAAATAGGGTTACCAGGGAATAAAAGGATATCTGAAACAGAAAAATAAGATTAAAAAATATCATGACCTGAAACTTGAAATTAAGCGACTCTGGCATCTGGGCAAAGTTATGGTGGTAGCAATTGCTACTGGAGCACTAGGTAGTGTTTCAAAAATGTTTGCAAACTTTATAAAGAATATTGAAATCTAGCTAGAGGCATATCCTGTTCAAAATACTGCTATGTTTGGGACAGATAGATTAACAAGAAAAGTATTAGAATGCTAAATTGCGAGGAAAATTGTTAGGAACCTTTGCTTATTGGTAATAACTAGCTTTCTTATTAGATGTGGTATAACATCTGTCTTTGCCTTTAGCTACTAGTGTAATAATGATAATAATCATCATATTAATAATTTATCAATTATATAATTAATAGAATAATATATAGCAATATAACAGTCTAATTATAATAGTGATTATTATTACAACCTCATAAAGGGAGAAAGATAGTTTCGAAAGGTTCTCATATCCAATAGATATTAGGGAGGTCCAGAGAGGATTACGAAAAATCTAGCAAGCACGTATTAAACATCAAAATACAAAATTGCTATGTCTAGTTATTTCATCACCTGACAATGAGAGAAGATCTCTTGAAACGGAGCTCAGAAAAGGCATACGACTCACCACATGATAAACTATATCAACCACACAATTACTTGCCAAAAGATCCCACCCTATTTTACTCTAAAAAACGTATTTTTTTAACTTCTCTAGAAACAGTTTTTCCAAGTTGATGTCTGGTGTTGTAGCTAAAAAATAGACTCTAGTACAATTTCAGCTGAAATTCTGTTATAGAAAACAATTGAATAGAAGATTGCAGTTTCAGGTTACGAGAATATAAGTTACAATAAATATCATTATAACAAATAGAGAACTCTAAGGTTTTTTTATTATGATTCCGGATACAAATGTTGATAAAACGTTGGAACAATTGTTTATGTTTTCCGAAAAACAAAGTCTAGAACAGTTCCCCATGAGCAATATTTGGTTGCTAAATTCAAAAGTGACCATAAAATATGCTAAGTTGGCTTATGCTTGTGAAATGCTGGTGCCTCTAGTTTTTTCCAATTTTTTAATAGTATTTTTTGCATGTCGTCATTAGCAATAAGAAGCTGGTACCTGGTCGTATATAATTTTTAAATTCACTTTTTTTGAAATCAACAATGAGAAATAATTTATCAGAAACGTAGAAAATAAAGAAAACAATAATCAAGCAATTAACAAAATAAAAAAGAACATTTTCACCAATAAATCTAGACTTTAATTCGTTTATGTTTACTCATTAAGCTGCATCAGTGCACAATCTTTTGCTTTGCTTTGAGAAGAAGGTGTTAATATGCTTCTGATTATTCAATTTTTAAATGTACCTATTGAATGCTTGAACGATGTCTTGAACAAGGCCTTAAAATGACAGCTAAATACATATGTCAAAATTGACTTTATAAATGTGTTTGTATTGTTGTTTCTTAGTGTTTAAAAGAAATTGTATGTAATTCTAATTTTGTTCTTGATTGTAATTGTAATCAAAACAAATGTACTTATGAGACAAGACTTTTCGCAGTATCCTCGCTGTTTCTATTTCTTCTTTCAACATTTGGTACTTTTCAAGTTCTTTTTCTGCTACTCTTGAATCTTCTGGCACAGAAATATCGATTATTTTCACTTCTTTGTTCCTCTTATCTACCAACACAATATCTGGTCGCCTTTCTTCAATAAATGTATCGCACTGAATGGTGAAATCCCATAAGAGCTTGAAATTCTCATTTTCAATTACTGCTTCAGGTTGCTGTTCATACCATTTCTCAGCTCTTTCCAAGCCTCCTTTGTTGCAAAGTTGCCAATGAATCGTGCCACATTCTCATGTCTTTTATTGTACTCCCTTTGAGCTAATTTTCCGCATTCACTAACCAGATGACTAATAGTTTCTCCTTTTTCTCCGCACATTCTGCACAGTGGAGAATCAGCATTCATATCAATATGGAACTTTGTGTAATTCGTTCTTAAAGCTTGTTCTTGAGCACAGCATATCAGTGCTTTTGTACATCCCTTCAAATCCCCCTTTGCAAGCCATTGCCAAGATTTACCCCAATTCACTCCTTCCTTGTCCCTCAAAAGCTGNTTGTTCTTAAGCACAGCATATCAGTGCTTTTGTACATCCCTTCAAATCCCCCTTTGCAAGCCATTGCCAAGATTTACCCCAATTCACTCCTTCCTTGTCCCTCAAAAGCTGTCCATGCATCACCTTCGGTTTCCATTCCTCTTCTATTTCCTGGCTCTTAGACTTTTTGTAATCATTTGGTTCCATTGCGTCCTTGGTTTTAACTATACTGACCTCCCCAGCTCAGGTTCTTTTCTTCTCCCTTTACACAGTTCTCACAACTCATCAAGCCTCTTCCATCCCTCTTTCTTGAAACGCATATCCTTGTAACGTCACTCCTTGGATGAAGTTCCTTGTTTATTGCCATAACTTTTCTTGTTTTTCTATCGATCTCTTGAAGCTCATTCTTAGTCCATTTAAGTATGCCTGCTCCATATCTCACAAATGACACTGTCCAGGTTTTTGCTGTCAATATTTTGTTCCTATCGTTCAATTTTGATTTCATAATGAGATTGAATCGTCGCAAGTATTCTGTTCCGAATAATTCCTTCATCTCATTCTCCTTTATCTTGTCAAGCTCTAAAATGCCAAGGTATTTGTACCCTTCATCACCAACCTCCTCAATGCTTTCTCCATTTTCTCACTTTTGACCAATTTCCCTCGTTTCATCATAGTAACACCACATTTCTTTACCCCAAACTGCATTCCAATATCCTGACTTATCACTTGCACTGTTGACACAAGACTATCAATTTCATCCTTGTTTTTAGCAAACATCTTCAAATCATCCGTGAATAAAAGATGGCTGATTTTCACGTCTCCAAACCTGTACCTTGCTTTAGTCTTGCGCAATACTTTTGAGAAAGGTATCATACAAATTAGAAAAATAAGTGGAGAGAGGCTGTCTCCTTGAAAGATTCCTCTCTTAATGTTGACTGTTCTGAGAGACTCTCCATATGACGTCAATTTCGTTTTCCAATTCTTCATTGATCGCTGAAGAAAACTTGTCACATTTTGTGGTGCTTGTGCCATTTTCAAACATTCGACTATTCAGGAGTGGGGTACCTTGTCATGGACTTTTTTATAATCCACCCATGCCATGGCGAGGTTCTTTTGTCGTTTTTTGCAATCAGTGAGAATCATCTTGTCAATCAAAAATTGGTCCTTCTTCTCTGCTCTTTGTTATGCATCCTTTCAGTTCTGTTGGTAGAACATCATTGGATTTTCGGTATCTTTTTTGCCTGTGCTGTTACCATTATAAAGTCTATCGTTATATCATCCTGTCTTGTTTCCTCACATTCATCTTTTAATTCCTTCAACCATTCTGCATCCCAATTGTGTTGTACCTCGTTCCCCCAAATACTAGACCACAATTGTTCGCTTTCCTCTGCATCTGGTGCTATGTCTTCACTCTTTGACATTCCATTAAATTCCTGATATACTTTCTTCTGGTCTTGCTGAAACAGCCTCTCAATTCTAAACTGATTAAGTCTCTGTTCATACCTCTTCAGTTTTGCTACTTTCACCAGCAGCTTTTGCTTCAGCTCTTCAATAACGACATTTTCTCCTTTTTTCTTAATTTGATATTTCCTCTCCAGTTCCTTATACCTTTCCTTTCTAGTGAGTTATTCTCTTTTATTGCAACATATTCACAATCTTTCTTAGTAGATGGATTGTTCCTTTTATCCTCCTTTTCCACCAAGGTTCTTTCTTTGAATTCCTTCTTGCATTTCCAGTCTTCAACCCAACTTTTTTCGAGATGTAGATAGGAACTGCACCGATTAACGTATTTGTATCAGTTAAATTTTCTGTCCTTGTTTTCCCGATGAACTTATTTACTTTACTTATCCACTCTGACAAAACATTTCTATTTACTTTCTTTAGTCCTCTTGTATCACACACATGGCTACTTCTCATAATTTCAACTATCTCCTCAATCATACAACTTTTCTGTTTGCTTTGTTCGTCGGTTCCGTTGATTTAGACTGATATCTCTTCTACTTCTAGCAACTGCCTATTTGGATCATTCCCTTCTTCGTTATCACTATCCCCTTCTAAACTTTACAGATTTCTTCTATCTCTACTGTGGTGAACCATTCATTT
Source organism: Morbakka virulenta (assembly GCA_003991215.1). Classification (NCBI taxonomy): domain Eukaryota; kingdom Metazoa; phylum Cnidaria; class Cubozoa; order Carybdeida; family Carukiidae; genus Morbakka; species Morbakka virulenta. The sequence continues at coordinate 1,233,660 of RDPX01000172.1, forward strand.
TTTCGTATTGCCCTAGCCTGATCACATAACCTTTGTTCTGTTACTGTTGGTAATTCTCTCTCCTTTCAGATGTTATGCATCCTTCTTCTATATCCTCGTATAGGTCTTCCATTTTCATCTGTTGGCTTACTCAGGAAATAGCACTCCATAACAGCAACATTCAATTCCTTGTTCCACTTCATTTTGGCAGACGCTTGATAACGACCGGGCCCACCCTGTCATGCAGTGGGGCATCTGCCAGGTGAGAGACCTTCACTTGATGCTCCAGTCTTATTCACGCCGTTGTCTTCATGATTTGAATAAGACATTTCACTCATAAGGAGATTGTGGGTTCTGGTTTATACAACCACCGGTGTTTTTATTGAGACACCATCTCTAGGAGGGCTGTCAACCAAGGCTGAAGTGTTTCCCCTACCCATGAGATAGACTAGCCCACGCCGGACGCCAACCCGGTATTTCATGACCACGGGGAGAGCTAACAGGCACTACACCTTGCTCAAGGTTGACCTGGAGGTAATTGTGGCAAAAGGTAACCTCATTACCCCACGTCGAAACTCCACAACCGCATGCAGTTAAAAGTCATACCCAGGACATTTATTATTATTATTATTATTATTATTATTGTATTAACCTTTAGCTCAGGCAGATCTTAAAACGAATATAGTCAAGAGAGCGGGCCATCGCCTATGGTCAAAGTTCTTTTGTATAATTCTGTTCTCAAGTCTTTAACACAGTTCGTAAAATTCTTGCTGACCTCTATAAAGCTGTTCTCTTTAATCCAACTCTAACATCAATCCCAATGTGCTTTACGCATTGTACAATCTTTTTATTGACTGATCGTAGTGCTCCAACAACCATAGGTAACACCTCAATACTTCTTAGGTACCACAGTTTTATAATCTCCCTTTTGAGGTCTTGATACTTTTCTACTTTTTCACTTTCCTTTTCTCCCACATTGGGATCTTCAGATGAGGAAATATCAATAATCAAAGCTTTCTTGCTATTCTTTTCCACAACTAAAACATTCGGTCTCCTCGTTTCGATATAATGATCACATTGTATTGTCATATTCCATAACATTTTCACCGATTAACATTATTATTATTATTATAATATATACAATTAAGTTTGTGCTCTGGCTGATCTTATTACCGCGATACTCTTACTAGGCGACTCATAACAAATGGCCAAGGACTAGCAAGGGACCTTCTCCTTCATTATATCTCCAATACTTTTCTTAGGATTCTGGCTGTTCCTAGCAAGGCAGTTTTTTTGCATTTATGCAATATTACAGGGAATACCAATCTTCTCAAACCACTTCTTAAATTCTTTAGTTAAACGTCCAAGCACTTCTATTACTACTGGCACTGCTTGAACTTTCTTCATTTTTAAGAGTCTTGCTACTTCTCTTTTCAAGTCCTGATATTTTTCAACTTTTTCCTTTTCCTTTTCCTCTACTCTTCCATCTACAGGCACTGCAATATCCACAATGATACAACTTCTGTTTTTCTTATCAATTAAGACAATGTCTAGCCTCCTAACCTCTATTACATTGTCACATTGTATATTGATATCCCAAAGAAGTTTGGCATCGTCATTTTCGACACCCCCTTTGGGAGTATGTTCATACCACTTTTCTTGATGCCTCAGTCCATTTTTCTTGCAAAGATCCCAATGGAATTTTTTGGCAACTTTATCGTGTCTTCTCTTGTACTTTTTTGTGCAAGCTTTTCACATCCACTAACTATGTGTTGCACTGTCTCTTCTTTCTTCCCACACATTCTACAAGTAGATTGGATGTCACTTTTATCAATTTATACTTGATATACTTTGTTGTAATAGCTTGCCCTTGGGCGGCACATACAAGTGCCCTCTTTTCATTTTTAAGATCACTTTTGGATAACCAATACCATATTTCCTTCTTGTCAATATTTTCAGTACAATCTCTGATGAATTGTCCATACATCTTCTTTTCCATCCATTTTTGCTTAAAGCTCTTCACATTTTTGCTTTTTGAATTCTTTGGTGATAATCATGCCTTCAGTAACAATCGTTCTGGACCAACTCACACCTTTCATGAGATTTTCTTTCTCCAAAACGTAATAACCCAAACTATTTTCTTCCCCTCTGATTACAAGCTCCACCTTTCTCAGCACTCAACCACCTTCTCTCTTCTTCACATACAACCTGTCAACATCACTCTTAGGGTGTAATGCTCCATAGCTTGTCATCGTTTTCCCAGTCTTTGTGTGTATCATTTTCAATCTACTTTGTTTCCAATCTATTATACCAGCACCATATCTAAAAATCGCAACTGCCCATATGTTGATTGCTGTTATTTTGTTCCTCTTCCCAGAAAAATTCGCAAGGCAGTGAGGCCATTTCCTCATGACTGGGGCATAGTTACTGGATGCTTGGGCGTCCATGGACTCAGGATCTTCGCGCTCCAAAGCTGTCTAGCTTGCCTGGACACTTCATGGGTTTCATGTTTTCCTTCTATGACTGTCATCCTCCTCCGCCTTCTCAGCCGTTGTGAATGAAGTCCTCTTCCGCCAGTCTTTGCTATTTGCCCATAGCTGGGGGTCGGTTCATGGGCGCCAGGGCATATTCCACATGACGGTGGACCATACACACCACATGAAAAGGGGGCCTAGATTTCCTCCCTTGGGCCCGGATATACTGCCAGGTGCTCAGTCGCGCCTCATAGCAAACTCTGTGGGAACAAGGGGCAGGTACCACTGGAAGGCGTTGCTATGGGCACAGTAATGTAGGTGAGGCCATATGCAAGTGACCTCCTGCCAGGCAAGCCTGACAGTGGTCCCGCAACGATCACTACACCTGCAAAGGAGAAGCTGTACGCTGACACGTTCCTTTTGGCGAGCAGCACGTCTCGGCANTTGCTTTTTGAATTCTTTGGTGATAATCATGCCTTCAGTAACAATCGTTCTGGACCAACTCACACCTTTCATGAGATTTTCTTTCTCCAAAATGTAATAACCCAAACTATTTTCTTCCCCTCTGATTACAAGGTCCACTTTACTCAGCACTCAACCACCTTCTCTTCTCTTCATATGCAACCTGTCAACATCACTCTTAGGGTGTAATGCTCCGTAGATTGTCATCATTTTCCTAGTGAGACTTTATAGCCTTTCATGAAATATCAAATTTGAAAGTCGTCTATTCCTAGTCAAAATTGCTGACTGCATACTTGTTTGTTACTTTGTTCAATTTCTAATCAAAATTCAGCTCCATACAACAAAATGATGACAGCAGATAATTAAAATCTATTGGTAAATGCAAATGACATTTACAATCCTTCTCCTTTGCTATATACAAAGCCCCTCTAAATCAACTGATTAACTTTGCTGTGATTTTCTATTCAATCGAGTCTGAAAGCCTTCTGTTTTTAATTCCAAGTAATTTATGATTATTCCTGGTAAATAGAATATTGACTTACAGTGCTTTATATTAGTATTTTCCGTTGAGAGTTAAAAAAGAAGTTTTTGGGGGAAATGTATCGATAAAAGTGAGATATGAAACAAGAAAAGAAGACAAAATAAGTGTTGTCACTAAACGGACAGTGTTTCATATGGATGAGACACAGTGTACCTAACTATTGATGGAGTTTTAACTGTTGTATTCTTTTGATGATTACAGCAGTGCAGTGTGTGTAAAATAACAGTAAGACAAATTTGAACTTTACAAATATAGAAGCTACCCTTTATTCAAAATGCAACAACACGAAAAGAACATTTTCATTTTGAATTGAAAAAATTAACTTATGTTAATATTAAAAGAACATTTTGTGTGATATAATTACAATCAGAAGGTAATTTAGTACCATTAAACATGGCCAGAACATACCTAGTCAGTTGAATCCGATAAGAAAAGATTCTAATTTCAGTTTATCACTTAAGAGCATCTATTACAGGCTTTTTCGTGCGTTGTAGCCCTTTGTAGTTGTGAAGAAATGTTGATGTTGTAACTCTTGGTTTGGATGTATGTATTACGACTTAAATAGCTTGGAAATAGCGCTTTAAACTGGATAGCAGACAAAAGTCATATCTTAGAATAACGAAGTGTCTTTGCATCGATTTATTAAGAAAAGTATCAAAATAAACACTACAAAAGGAGATCTGAAAACATGTTACTGGCAAATATTGAAAAAGACGTAGAAGAGAAGAATGAAGTATTTGGTAAGGTAACATAGACCAAAGGAAACGATTGTGATATAGCAAAGCACCAGAGAATGTAATATAGGAGTACGCACGAACTACTTTTACGATTATGTCTGAAGTATAATGCTCTGTCTTCTGTATTTTGATTTAAAGAGAGAAAGAGAGAATCTAATCCAAAAGAAATCAGGCATATCACCTGTTTTCTATCAACCTTTTCTGAATGTTGTTTTTCCTGCTCAGGTCTTTCAAATTTGATGTTTCATGAAAGGCTATAAAGTCTCACTTGCACATCAGGAGTGAATTCGAAAAAAGATCTCTATGTCATTTCATAACAGCTAGAAAGAAAAGAGATAAACATAATCACTGATTTGTATACTTTAAATAATTCAAAAAACAATTTTATTGAAATAAAATTTAAACTCCTCAGTTGATTGTTTGATCTTCACAGCATCCAAATGCACTTCTTTTCAGATGACATAGGGATTTGAAGAAAGGCTATATCAGTTGAGATTAAACAAAACTGAAGATATGATCAATGTATTTCTTTTTAAATGTAATTTAAGTAATGCAATGGGAATGTTTTTAAACTTATTTACTTCAATAATGAAAAACTTGTTTCAAATTATTAAGAGAAATACTGACATTCGCTGTCTTTGGCAGGTGATCGCCCACTCCTTGGAGTAAACTTTGACGCTACAAGTATTGTTTGAATCAAGGAATTTTCGAGTTAGTAAAATAGCAATGGCTTTTCCTGCAGTTATTTCAGATCCTGATTCCAGTTTCATGTATTTTTTTTTTTAAACTTTCAATTTCAAATTTAGTTATGATTATTCTATTATACAGACGAGTGTTGGAGTAATGATTGAAAATTACAAAAAGCTGTTTCCTTTGAGCTATATTGCAAATGTCTAGACCGTTTGTATCTCTAATGATTGAAGCTCGAGAAGTGTCAAAATGACAACGTTGCTTCCATCGTCACTGCAAAAATGGCTATGTCCTGTAGGACATGGAATATGAAAAGATTGCCTTGGGACTACTATAATAAAAGAAAAGATTGAATGCTGTCCGATTAACAAAAGAACAAATTAAACAGAACTTGAAATTATAAAGAGGTACCGCTGTTTTCATAACTGAAAATTGAATGGGGTGTTTATTCGTAAGAAGAGTTTTGTTCACCAGAGTTAATTTGAATGGTACACATTAAGGAAGAGTTTGTTTGTATTTTTCTTTGACTTGACAGATGCTGCCTATTTTCGGTATTAACATCAAGTGCAAGCATCTAGAGGCCATAAAGGAAGAAATGCTTGAATAAATGATCAGAAAATTATATGATACTCTAATAAGTACCACAAATCTATGTCAATTAATAGCACGATTTTCTTACAACAATAAATGATGAGTTTGAAATCGATTTAATAATTTCACATTTCTGAGACAGATTAAGACTGTACCATACGTTGCCTGAGGTCACACAGCTCAGATATTCTAGTATTGGCTTGTAAACTGCTTCTAGCTTATTTTGATCAGCCTCCGCTCAATTCAAGCGTTGCTGAAATTTTGAGTTAAAAACGGATAGAGGTTTGTTACAGAAATGCCTTTTTAGAAAAATTCGGAATTTTGTTCCATTTATTTTGTTATTTTTACTAGTTGTACTTGTTTTTCGCTGTAAAATCTCTGACAATAAGTTGCTATACCTAAACAGAGAATTTCCCAGTAGCTCTCCTGTTTCTCTTAACACAAGCTACTGGGAAACTTTCGGTCTGTATTGCTATGATAAACAAAATCAGCTCGTCTTTACTTTCTTGTTTTATTACTTACAACAAGATTCACTCAAATAACCGTTAAAAAAATGGTACAGGTACAGTTTTTGAACAAGCTAAAATTTTGAAAATTCTGAACTTTATGGACTCAGAAGAAGCCATAGATGTAAGAGCTTTATCATGTCATGAGTAGTAAGCTTTTTCCGAGCTCGGAAGAAGCTTGCGACTTATGACATGATAAAGCTCTTACATCTAAAGCTAAAATTTGTCACAGTGATTCCTCTTTCATTGAAAACTAGCTGTTGTACGACAAAAATAACGAGAAAAATAGTCATCACCTGAATAATTGTATTGTGCCCCCCAATATAATGTTTGTAAAATAATAGTTATTATCAGTTTAGTCCATGTTAATAATACCTGTGCTTTCAGTCCTGAATACACACACACACACACACAAACGCACAAAATTTTTCTCTGTTGTTGCTGGCAATCAGTTGTAGATTTATACATTTTCAGACTTGTTTATAACCTTTAAGTAACAAAATAACAAATTAAATCAATCAAGTTAGACTAGAATCCCACAAATCTTATGAAATAGATCGAATGAACTTCAATAGTCATTTTACGGTTTCCTACCAAGCTTTCACAAAGGGTCCAACAAATCCTGTGAAAAAAATGAAGAGCAGACTTTTGCAAACATAAACAGATTCTTCCAACTTTCAATCAAGCAAATCAATACACAGCAAAAAGAAATGCCTATAACTGGCCTCTGCTTATTTTCTGGCTATGTATCTCTGATTTAAGGTCTCTAAGTTGTAAAAGTCTCTAGATTTTGTCTCGCAGTTTGCAAAAATTCTCCCAATATTTGATCTCTGTGTTGTTCTTTCTTAGCAGTTCCTGATTCAATTGACCACACGTTGTTGAGTCCACCTATGACCTAAGCTTACTCTTCTAATCTTAATGTCATCATCTATTTGCTCTTTCACAGCATTTTTGACAATGGTGTAGACAAAACTTCCCCACACTTTTAACAATAAAATAATGCTGATATCTAAAGGCAAATGCAACTTTCATAGAAATCAATGCTCTTTTAAAGTAAAGCGTGCTCTATTTGGTGATAGAGAGATTTCTGTTTGCAAGTCCTTTAATGAAGAGTTTAACACTGAATACAGGCTTTATTTTAAACAAACACAGTCGATATAAAATTTAATTCTCGTGTTATAATACCTCTGAATACCTCTGTGGTTAGTTTTAAGTTTGTATCTATTTGGAATCAGATAGACTCAAGCATTAAAATCCTTGGTTGCAATCTCTCTCTCTTTGACGGAATGGTCATTGCTGATCAGCCGTGGCACTCTTCACGAATCAACGCCATAGATCCCGGGTCTGCGCCAGTCGGAGCAACTCCACCATGCTTATGTTTGCGATATCCTTCACATTATCTGACATTCTTGTCTTCAGTCTCCCGCGTCCTCTTTTCCCAGGGATTTTACCAAAGAGCAAATCTTTCGTCAGCCAAATAAAGATTGAAGTGCAGCTACTGCAAAAATACAATTATATTATTACCAGTAATATCCCTGTGCTTTCATTTTTTGTACGTTCGTTGGCGTACTGGAATATCCCTGGTGGAAGCAATTAATATTTTTCAGTGGATGACATGAGATGATACATTTTATTTGAGTTTTGTAAATTTTGTATGTAGGAAACAAATATAGTGTAAAGTCATTTCTCTCTTTCACATTTTCTTTTACCACCATCATCCCCACCATCAAATATTCTAAGGAGAACCTGGCCTTAGGTAGAGTTAGATTTGTTTACGTTTGTTTACAATTTGATTTTCATTTCTTCATGCCTTTTACAAGTTCCATCTATTTAGTCGTTTTATACAGAGCCTTTAGGTATAAGAATAAGAATCAGAACCAGAATAAAAAATTGCCCTTTTCTATGTATGACATATTGTGGAAGTGATAGCAAGAACTTAGTAGGCCTTCTGCTTCAGTTGTGTCTCTATCACCATGACAACTATTCTGCTTCAGTTGTGTCTCTATCACCATGACAACTATTCTGTTATAGGCTTTTTCTAATGATTTTTCAAAGAACCTTATATCTCACTTAAAAAAAAAGAAAGAGATCATNGTTTGTGTGTGTGTGTGTGTGTGTGTGTGTGTGTGTGTGTTTACGTTTGTTTACAATTTGATTTTCATTTCTTCATGCCTTTTACAAGTTCCATCTATTTAGTCGTTTTATACAGAGCCTTTAGGTATAAGAATAAGAATCAGAACCAGAATAAAAAATTGCCCTTTTCTATGTATGACATATTGTGGAAGTGATAGCAAGAACTTAGTAGGCCTTCTGCTTCAGTTGTGTCTCTATCACCATGACAACTATTCTGCTTCAGTTGTGTCTCTATCACCATGACAACTATTCTGTTATAGGCTTTTTCTAATGATTTTTCAAAGAACCTTATATCTCACTTAAAAAAAAAGAAAGAGATCATTCAAGGGAATAATTGTTCTATAGGATTTAGACAATCTCCATTCGAAATTTTATCATTAAGATCTACCTGAAAAACATATGAACAATGTTATTCAAATCTTTATTAACTTTAGTTGTTAATTCTTTAACATCTGTTAAGCTTTATTGAATCAAAATAGATTGATTGTTGAAAAAATGTGGAAGTGAAATGGATATGACTCATACTGAAAATATGTCTTAGTAGGATCCCTTTTGCTATCCCTACTACAAGGTGGAAGTTTCGTACCTTTCGTACTTCCTTTCTTTAATATTTGTATCAGTATATATTTTAAATATTTATTCCTATCAGAAATGCAGTGTTTTCGAGAGGGTTATCTGTTATAAAATCTAGCACAACCCAGAAACTACTGCGAGAGAAAAAGAACATTATCTGTGAATAGTGTAACTAATAACCCCTACCACATACCCCCTTCCCGCATTTTGGTAATTCTGCCTGCAGTTTCAATAATACCAAAGATGTGCACCACCCGACAGTCTTTTTATTTGATGCTAACTTGAAACAAACGTTGGCGAAGCACTATTGGTTTGAAATGCGCCACGATTGTTCTCGGTCTCGGGCGACATTCCATAGCTCTCAGCTGCTCTTGACATGATGTTGAAAGCTCTGCAGATACGTTTTCCTCTGTCTACCACAAGCGTAGTCAAATACACGTTTACGTTTACCTCCACGTGGTGATGCCTGGATGCTGATTAGCCAGGTTTTTCTGACTAGTTAGTAACGAATAGCCTTCGATTCAAGCTGTTCTTCCGTACCATTGAAGAAATCGATCTCGTCGTTCATGTGATTTTGAATCTGGTTCGTCGTCGATTTGGAGAATTTTTTTTAAAAGTCCAACCAGGAAATGTGCGTCTTCAACGCCCCTGTAGTTAGGAGAGATATTCCCGGTGCAGCCTAGTCATTTGGTCTCCAGTAGCTTACACACACACACACACACACACACACACACACACACACGTTTACCAGATGCAGGCTTACAATTAATAAGGTTCAGGAGGTGCTCCATTAATAAAGTATTAGTGATGGTCAAATTGGGAGAAGTGATAAAGCAGAATACAGGTAGCCAATCCGTTTTCCTTTACTGTTTAGCTCCATGCACTAACCTCATTATCAAAAACGTTTAAAAATAATATCTGTTGTCTAGTGCTAAAACACTAACATGTGAAAATTTCCTCCTAAAGATACAGGTTTCCTTTACAAGTGACTCTCGCCTTTCTC
>RDPX01000172.1:1243472-1253653 GCA_003991215.1 Morbakka virulenta
AAAAATTGCCCTTTTCTATGTATGACATATTGTGGAAGTGATAGCAAGAACTTAGTAGGCCTTCTGCTTCAGTTGTGTCTCTATCACCATGACAACTATTCTGCTTCAGTTGTGTCTCTATCACCATGACAACTATTCTGTTATAGGCTTTTTCTAATGATTTTTCAAAGAACCTTATATCTCACTTAAAAAAAAAGAAAGAGATCATTCAAGGGAATAATTGTTCTATAGGATTTAGACAATCTCCATTCGAAATTTTATCATTAAGATCTACCTGAAAAACATATGAACAATGTTATTCAAATCTTTATTAACTTTAGTTGTTAATTCTTTAACATCTGTTAAGCTTTATTGAATCAAAATAGATTGATTGTTGAAAAAATGTGGAAGTGAAATGGATATGACTCATACTGAAAATATGTCTTAGTAGGATCCCTTTTGCTATCCCTACGACAAGGTGGAAGTTTCGTACCTTTCGTACTTCCTTTCTTTAATATTTGTATCAGTATATATTTTAAATATTTATTCCTATCAGAAATGCAGTGTTTTCGAGAGGGTTATCTGTTATAAAATCTAGCACAACCCAGAAACTACTGCGAGAGAAAAAGAACATTATTTGTGAATAGTGTAACTAATAACCCCTACCACATACCCCCTTCCCGCATTTTGGTAATTCTGCCTGCAGTTTCAATAATACCAAAGATGTGCACCACCCGACAGTCTTTTTATTTGATGCTAACTTGAAACAAACGTTGGCGAAGCACTATTGGTTTGAAATGCGCCACGATTGTTCTCGGTCCCGGGCGACATTCCATAGCTCTCAGCTGGTCTTGACATGATGTTGAAAGCTCTGAAGAAACGTTTTCCTCTGTCTACCACAAGCGTAGTTAAATACACGTTTACCAGATGCTGGTTTACAATTAATAAAGTTGAAGATGTGCTCCATTAATAGAGCATTAGTGATGGTCAAATTGGGAGAAGTGATAAAGCAGAATATAGCTAGCCAATCCGTTTACATTTACTGTTTAGCTCCATGCAATAACCTCATTATCAAAAACTATATTACATAATATCTGTTGTCTATTGCTAAAACACTAACATGTGAAAATTTCCTCCTGAAGATACAGGTTTCCTTTACAAGTGACTCTCTCCTTTCTCTCCCCACCAAATCGTTTTCTTTTTCTAGACTTCTAGGGCTACCAATGCAAACACGTAAAGGCTAGAGGGGTATCTGTAACTAAGTGGACAAGAAGTAGACGAGCAGTTAATAAAATATTAAATAAAATACTAGCCCTGTTAAGAATGCTTCAGGAACTCAAAAAGAGCTGATCAGTTTATGAGGTTGCTAAATCCAAAGCACTAAAGATAGGAAGAAAGATTTGTGAAACGTCAAGCAAATATTTCTTTTCACAGTTTTTCAAAAAACTTTTTTGTATTTTTGAAGATCTGTCAAGAAGCTTCCAACAAAGTGATTTTACTACAGAATCGGTTCTTTTTCGTACCACCAAGATGAAAATCAGGAAAAAAGAGTTACAAGATGATACCAAGTGTGAAAAGCTTATTAAAAGTCTTGAGGATGAGGGATTGGATCTCAAACCAAAGAAATCATTAGAGAGAGGAAACAAGAAAATTTCAAAACACCTGAACAAATAAGACATGTTATTTGAAATCCAGCAATTCTAGAGTAGATTTACACTGACAAAATAACAAAGCCTAACATAAGATGTTACCTTGAAATTACAGAGTCAGTTTCTGTCTCAGCAGAAGAAAGAATTAATCAGAAAGATTTTGGCATCTTGAAGGAGATGGAGCATTTTATTATTGAACCTACTGAAGGATTGCTGATGGAGGAAAAGACAATCTGTCATTAAAAATGTAGTCTTTCCCTTTTACTTTTTTCACTTATACTGCTTCTTAAAAGCCTTGATGAAATCTATCTTCTTCCATTGCATCCAATGAGGGTTGACCACAAGATCAGAGAGGTTACTAAAGTCAGCACCGTTGCAGAAGTAATCAACTCAAAACCAATGAATAGACGATACATGACAGTATTGAATAATCTAATTTCCAGTTGCACAATGAATCCTCTATCATCAATTTTGGCAGAAAGTAATAAGAATTTTTTTGTGTAGGGAGACGTGTTACATACAATATACTTGTGGTGTGAGGATTTTGAGCGATTTTGAGTAGGAATTTGAAAAATTTAAATGTAGATATGATCTAAGATTAATAATTAATGAAATACCAGTTTATTCCCACCTCGAATGGAAAGATGTTTCTAAAGAACAATTTATCTTCACTCAGTACATAAAATCATTGGTAATACTTAAAATGACCTCATCAAATATAGTATAAAACTGTAATTAAACAAAATAAAGATATAAAAATATTTTCAAGACATGGTAATTTTATGTTGTAGCAACAGAATTTGAATCTTCTCTGGTTTGTATTAGCTTTCAACACGCTTTTTGTTCAAAATACTCTCTAGATTTTAATAGCTAGTCAAGGTACCATTTTTTGATGACAGTTGAGCCTGTATGAAACTAGTTTTCAGCTCAAGGTTTTCCTACAAAAAAATTTAAAACTCCAAAACGTACCCATGCCATAGTTTGAAAAATACTGTTTTAACATTGAAGGACATATTCTCTACCACCAGCTTAACTTGTTTCAAGAATTCAGGAAATTATAAGAAAAGTTACAGAGTACAAATAAGATAACTGATCATTTTTAGTACAGGAGGCGGTTCATAATTAAAATAATTATAACATTTCCATCATTTGAACCTATAATGGGCAATTTAAAAGTAGTGAAACACATTACCCCTGACAGAGTAGCTGTCTCATTGCTAAGACATGCTGTAAGTGCAATGTTTAATTCAGATTGAATTAATGAACGAATAACACTGATTGTTTAGGAAAACTAAATTTTTGTCACTACAATAAAGATGAAACTAAATTCAATACATTTTGGCAAATTTTTGAATCTGTTGTAGATCAACAACGATCATGTTTCAAGCATTGACAAATTGAAGGATCTCAAGTCTTTAGTTTTGAAGGGCAAGCTTTAAAGTATTGAAAGAATTGGATTTATCAGAACAAAACGATCAAGATGGTTTAGAGATTCTCAAATTTAGTTTCAGCGAAAAAAGCAACTGATAGTGACTCCTTCCACGAAGATTTTTGTTTTTAAGGTCGCTAACAGCTGAAAAGAAGCTGCAAGTCATTGCAAACTCCAATTAGTCATAATGATAGTTTTCTTATACTTATTATATTGTCACGAATGCCTGACGATATTGCTATCCAAGTAGCTAAAAATGCCTCCAAAGACATTTTGAATTTAATAGAGATTATTGAAATTATTTGCAAAGAAATACAACACGAAGAAGTTAGACGAAAAGTAAAGTTTTTTTATTTAAATATAAAACAAAAAATAGTATCAAATCGATCAGAAATTTGGAAGGGAAATAACAGGATTATTTTTAACAAAGGGCCAAAATCAGAGGGAAATGATTTCCTTACAATTCTAATATTGTCAAGGTGCGCATATAGCAGCGAATTGCAAAGAAAATATCAGAGTGGACAAATGATTAGGAATATCAAAGAAGAAAAGGGGATGTCTTTTGTATTTTAAGTAACCTATCAAACTTTCACCTGCTCAAGTAAACAGAGATGTGTAAAATGCAATAAAAGGCATTACCAATCACTATGTGACATAAGTAAGGCTGAATAAGAAATGCTTACCAAAGACACTTGTGCAGGTGGGGATTACCAAAGATAACCGTGATTATTTACAATTTCTTTGATTCGATGATTTTAACAAGGATAGGCCGAAACGCAATTAATATCATTTTGCTAGTCCATCCATCTTGGTTGATAGATCTACAACTATATAAAATATTTTCAGGAAAAATATACTTTAGTCGTTAATATTCCCAAACAGTTATATGTTGATGGTGTGCCGTGTTGTGCTGAAATCTTTGAAGAGGCGGTAGATATTTGAAAAAAAAGAAGATATTGTTTCGTATAGGGGGTTAATTTACATCAATGGAATAGCAATAGAAAGTTATTATTACGTGAAATAAAACATTTAGAAGATCCAGCTAGCTAGAATAAAGAAATTTTCAATTTGGTAATATAAGATAAGTTGCTGTTCATAAATTATTCAGTTGGATTACCATCACATGACATTATTTTGAAATTTTAAAGTGTCCAATGAGCTCTGAATCAAGGCAGTTGTATCTTGAGTTCAGTCATCTTATTGAGTTGGCAAATTCTCTTTTCCCACTAGGGGATCTATATCACATTCAATGCTCCTTCTTCACTACATCCACCTTAAGGAAAATCCTCTCAAAACCAAAAGACCCAGTTTCACTTGATGAAAGGAACAACATAGTTTACAGACTACAATGCAAGGACTGTCCTGCCTCCTACATAGGTGAATCAAAGCGTTCCTTGGGTCAAAGAGAAAAAGAACACAAGAGAACTGTTCAGAAAGGTGACACCAAAAATCATGAAATAGCCGAACACTGCTGGACACAGGATCACACCTTTGACTGGGAAAATAAAAGAATTATAGACAAAGGAATCAACACAACAACAAGAAAAATAAAAGAAACAATCCATTCCTTGCAATGCAGCAATCACATCAGCAGTATATCCTACACCCTTCCAGTAATATGGCTTCCAGCACTGAAGAAAGAAACACAAGAAACACAACAAACACAACAAGGACAATATAGGTATGGCGCCACTTCCCGAAACAACTCCAGCCCTGTCTACACCCACGTCTGCACTACCAAAGTATAAAATAGCCGTATCTAATCATTTCAGTAGCCTGACGATGGGAGAAGTATCTCTCGAAACGTAGCTCAGAAAGAGCTTATGACTCATGACATGATAAAGCTCTTACATCTATGGCTTCCTCTGAGTCCATAAAGTTCAGAATTTTCAAGATTATTAGGGGATCAATGTTTAAACTTTCAGTAAAGATACTCACTCGCTTAGCTGCCCAAGGGTATTTACCACAAAGCTGAATCTTCTTTTCCAGACATATTGAATAAATGGGATGGGAAGAATATCTCTAAGCCATTAATAGAGGTAGTTATGATAGAGAAGTTGGTGGAATTCAGAAGTTACAGAGAAATTGTACATCCAGTTTATTTGAAGCTAACAGCTAAGTTAAGTCAGTATAATTCGATGCAATTTTTGTGCTATATAAAAATGGTTATGTTACATGAGTTTTTTGTTAATATCTGTCAGATGAGACACACATAAGGTTTATTGCTATCAAGCGTAAAGTTACCCTCAAAATGCACAACTTATACCAAGACTTAAACCGTCAAGAGGTTTATTCATATTTAAACTAATGGTAACATTTGTAACATTGAAATCAATGGTAAACCGATCGAAAAAGTGGGTAGTTTTGTCTTTCTTGGATCAGTTGTGGCTGAGACCTCTGATGATGTTAAAAGGAGAATTGCTCTAGCTAGCAGTGCTTTTGGAAGATGGAAGTCAAACATCTGGTCAAGAAGAGAAATCTTGAACTCAATCAAAATGAGATTGTTCAAAGCATTGATTATCCCCATTGCCAAATACGCCTCTGAATGTAGGACGCTAAAACCTGAAGATTTAAGAAGTCTACTTGTTTTTGAAAATGACTGTTTAAGAACAATGGTTGGAAAATCCCGCTGTGATAGAGTTAGGCTGGTTGATATTAGAAGAGTATTGGGAGCAAAAGATACCATCTTGGACATGATCAAGAAACGTAGAATGAACTGGTTCGGACATGTGAATAGACATGATGATTTCAGCCATGTGAGAAAATCATACAAAGAAGAATTCCCAGGCAAAAGAAAACGGGGAAGACCACACAAGAAATGGTCAGACCAAATTCGATGTGATCTTGGCATCGCTCTACTGACAATTGAACGTAAAGCCAAAGTCCGAGAAAAATGGTGTGAAGTTGTATCAAGGGAATGTGCGAGGACCTGATAACTAGGGTTATGCAACTCAGTCAAGTTAAGTCAAGACTAGTGGTAACTGTAAAACCCATATTTAAAAGTTTAGTTGCCATAGAGGACTCCCAACAAAAGTTGCATGAAAGTCTTCGCTATCAGGGAGTAAAGTGAAGTTTAAAAGTTGACTTTAGCCCCTGTCATTTTGGATAAGACTCCTTTGGAACTCTAATTTAAATAGAGACATTTTTATGGATTCTTCTAAGCAAATATCAAATTAATCCTACTGAGTGAATGTAAGTGCTGGGGCTTGTCAGAAGCCAAGAGAAATCGCTGANCTGAAGATTTAAGAAGTCTACTTGTTTTTGAAAATGACTGTTTAAGAACAATGGTTGGAAAATCCCGCTGTGATAGAGTTAGGCTGGTTGATATTAGAAGAGTATTGGGAGCAAAAGATACCATCTTGGACATGATCAAGAAACGTAGAATGAACTGGTTCGGACATGTGAATAGACATGATGATTTCAGCCATGTGAGAAAATCATACAAAGAAGAATTCCCAGGCAAAAGAAAACGGGGAAGACCACACAAGAAATGGTCAGACCAAATTCGATGTGATCTTGGCATCGCTCTACTGACAATTGAACGTAAAGCCAAAGTCCGAGAAAAATGGTGTGAAGTTGTATCAAGGGAATGTGCGAGGACCTGATAACTAGGGTTATGCAACTCAGTCAAGTTAAGTCAAGACTAGTGGTAACTGTAAAACCCATATTTAAAAGTTTAGTTGCCATAGAGGACTCCCAACAAAAGTTGCATGAAAGTCTTCGCTATCAGGGAGTAAAGTGAAGTTTAAAAGTTGACTTTAGCCCCTGTCATTTTGGATAAGACTCCTTTGGAACTCCAATTTAAATAGAGACATTTTTATGGATTCTTCTAAGCAAATATCAAATTAATCCTACTGAGTGAATGTAAGTGCTGGGGCTTGTCAGAAGCCAAGAGAAATCGCTGAATGGGACTTTCATCAGAATGCTTCGTAGAGCACTGAACATACATTGGAGCAGCCATACACCAAACAAAGAACTCTACAGTGAACTACTAGTCGTCAGTAGTAAGGTTGCATTTCGCAGAAGGCAACTTAATGGACACTGCTACAGTCATCTAGAACTCAGTACAAAATGGCTTGCTTTATGGGAGCCTAAACACAGAGGCCTGGAACGAGGTGGACTGAAAACAACCTTTATTTGCATCCTGAAGAAAGACAAGGGGAAAGAGACACTGCAGAACTAGCTTTTTGGTGGCAGACAAGAAGATATGGCAAAGAAGAGTGGTAGGTCGGCTTTGGCCGAGCAAGTGAGTGTATGAGTCAGTTTGTAGTGTGAGAAGATGTTTAGTGAAAGTAGTTCTTCGTGCTTTGTTAAACGTTTTTAGTTAGGCACTATTCTTGTTGAGATAGAAGAGGCAATATACGCCAGTCTGCTTAAGTGTTCTTCTAATGATATTGAAGGTGTTTTTAATCCTCTCACTGCTTCTCATTCAGTTACTGGTAGAAGATTATTGCATAAAACCTTGTCGTAACTTTACAGAGATTGTGGCCATCACTGAATCATTTGTAGAAGAGCAAAATATCAACATAGATCATTTTACAGTTTACATAATGATGGAAAGAAGAATACGAGATTTTCCTCATGAAAATTCATAAAACAAAGCAAAACACTAATGCAATTTTCATTTGAACAAAATGTTTAATTAGCTGAAGGAATGATCAAACGAAGAGATGATTTTGGAAGATATATTAAATAGAAGTATTAATCATAGGAGTATATTTGAAGGTGAGAACTGTGAAAGTCCAAGTTCCCTCGTGGTAAATTAAGAAATTACTTCAGGGGCTGTTACAATATTTACGTCTTATAGAAGTTAGCTGTAAGAAACCTTTAGAGCATGTGGCAAATTCAAAAGTAGACAAATGGAGCTCTCGCAGCGTTCCTGCTGCTCAGTCGTCGTCACACTTTCATGGCAGACCATTGCAAACGGGGATGTGGTTTGCTGACACAGTTGAAAAAACTACTCAAATATCCTTTATTTATTTAAATAATGGTTTGTCACATTGTCTTTATCCTATTTTACCGTTGTAGTGATTTTTCTCAATGAAGTTGTTAAGAACTTTCTATATAAGGAAGGCATCGTGGTCTCACACAAATAACTTTAATTCTTCTCAAGGACTTTTCCCAGTATTAGTATATTGTAGTTTGTTAATACAAAAAATGCAGTGAATACTCTGTATGTATGAAAAAGAGGATCATAGACACATGCCAAAGTGTAGCTTGACATATTAGACTGTTCTTTTATTCTGTTACATTTGCATTTTTTAAATATTACAAAGAAATAGTTGTCATTCTGAACTTACCAGCCCAAACCAAGATTTATAATATATACCTTAATAAAATACCTTTATCTAATGTTCTGTTTACGAGCATTTCTTTTAAATACAGCCCTTACGAACAAATGATAAATAGCGTTTTTCAGGTAAAGAAAATTGTCTTCTCTGTAAGCAAGCTGCTCTGTATACTGGACAAAGACACCAACTGTACAGAAGAACAATTAGTAGAAGTGGATATTAATAGTCTTTGCTGGTATCTGACTAAGCTCAGGATAAAAACCATCTTATTTAAGAATTTACTTACTTGCTGACTGTCAGTTAAGCTTCCAACTGCAATGAATTAAAAAAGAAACATGTAGACGGTTATCAAGAGAATTTTTTCCAAACTCAATAGCTACGTTTTGCTTTAGTATCTTTCATCAAAAGATTGCCATGTAAAAAAATAATTGATCAGCAATATCTTATGATAAATACCAAATTGACGAAGTAATGGTTATCAACACCTGATATAATAATTTATATAAACCTTTAACTGGTTACAAAAGAGTTGTCATTAAATACATTTGCTTACCTTAGGTGGTTAATATCAGTGAAATGATAGGATAAATTGCAATTTTAAAACGAGCAGACTATGGAACCTTTCGATATCCAGACACTCTTTACCAGTTATAGAGCTGAGCTGGTTAATGAAGATGTACAAACGTACAAACGAACAGTTTGAGCAAACACTTTCTAAGTGCAACAATGGTTGTGAGTGTTGAGCTAGACATGGAGTGGGATAAAATGAAAAAATGCATTTGGAAAGGGATGGAACTAGTTATTTTTTCTCCATGAACTCTAGTTCTGTAACATCGAAGGTGTTATTTGATATCAATTCTCCATTTTTTTAAATGCTTTTTTATATTCCTTAGGCTATACTATCCATTATACATTTATCCTGTATTTTTCTTCTTTGTGCCTTATATTTGTTTTCAAATGGGCTGTTGATGTTAATACGAGCAACATGCCCTATTTTAGGAGGGTTTTAACGAAGGGCAACACACAGGCAATATTAGCATAGAGTTGTGAGCACTTCAGCTGAAAATTCAGTCATTTAATAAGTGTGAGAAAGAATACATTTTTTGTAAAACACAGGTCTGACTCTCATATTTCCTTGAAAGATGTAACAGTGATCGGTTGTTGTGGTTTTTATTTCTGTGTGGTTTCAAAAAAACTCGATTCATTTGCTCATGTTCCTTTACAAGAATAAGAAAATGTAAACCCTACCTAATAACCCACAGATTTTGTTTCATGCCAACATTATGCTGTGTATATTTTCAGGAAAACAACAAATTAGAATTGGCAATCCACTAAATTTCCTTGAGTGGTAAGTAATACGATAGTTGGAGTGTTAAAGTACTGGAAAATATACTAGTGAAAGCAAAGCATAATGATGCAACATAAGAATAACATTTACTAAATCATTTCTGCGAATAATACTATCCTGTTTTTATAGAATTAGTTTCTAAATCCTAACCTGGAAAAATATTTTTCCAAATAGTATGTACATATATATAAATTTCAACAAGAAAGACATTTTGTATGATGGGACAAGCTTTCGTATATTAAATTCGTCAGGTCTCAGGTATATATATATATATATATATATATATATATATATATAAAGGAACTCGACGGAACTCAGTAAATACATTTGGACATTAACAGACGCAAATATAGACCATACAATATATAAAAGATATGATAAGTTGGAAAGAATAAAAAAACTACACAGTCCATTTCGACAAGCCTGTTTCGTGATTTTATTCACTCTTCAGGAAATGTAAAACTAAAAATAAACCAGGTGCGCTT
>RDPX01000172.1:1253726-1298756 GCA_003991215.1 Morbakka virulenta
CCATTTCGACAAGCCTGTTTCGTGATTTTATTCACTCTTCAGGAAATGTAAAACTAAAAATAAACCAGGTGCGCTTTATATCTTATTTACAAATATTTTCGATACGCTTAAGTATTTATTAACAAAAGTTTTTTCCTATGTCGGCAAGAAGATACAAGTTCGTTTCTTTTGTTCAGAGTAGCTAAGTGTGGGCGGTAAATAATGAGGTATTTTTCTTTTATGCAAAGGTTGCATCTTTTGTTCGAGTTATTGTAGGATCGGTTTGTTGAAAGGATTCTCCAAGATATTGTATGGTCTATATTTGCGTCTGTTAATGTCCAAATGTATTTACTGAGTTCCGTCGAGTTCCTTTATATATATATATATATATATATATATATATATATATATATATATATATATATATATATATATAGAGAGAGAGAGAGAGAGAGTAGAATTCCATTCTTGGAACATTTTACGAAATTGTTTGGATTTTGCGTACTAGTGCTTTATCTAATCTAATTCCATCGATAAGAACAAAAATTGGTCGTGCGAAGGCCAAGGATAAAGTAGAAGGAAAACAAGGTTTTATAGAAAAATCACACAACATGAAATTCCAGTTTACAATGAGTCTGAAGTTCTGCCATTCCTTTGCTAAACAATAACCAATAACAAATAGTGAGTCATGTATTCAAAGAAAGCAAACAAGAACTGAAAAAAACCCAACAAAATAAGTCAATCATTGCCCAATTCTCGAGATAGAAAGTGTAATAAATTTCATAAAGGCAACCAATTTAATTTTTGTTAACTTTTAGTAACCAATATATGAAGTAAAACTAAAATTTGCTTAAGTCAAGAACTACTTGTCAAGGACTCTAATGGGAGACCATATCAAAATAAAAATCATAAGAACATTAATTTGATTCTCAAATTAATCTTTGTGACTATTTATGGAAATATGTTCAAAGTTATCATAAAATGGAAGCCAATAGACTAGAGAGCGTTTCATATATTTTTTATTTCTTTCTTGACTTATTTTAAGCATTTAGTTTAAAAATTGAAGTTTACGTTTTATCAATTGCTAGTTGGCTTTCCTCACTATATGGTGACTGATGATGCTTCTGCATGCTATGAATTGGTTAAATATAGCAATTTTTTAAAAATCGTATTGTGGAGCAATATGTATCTGGTCTACAAACAGTTACAGGGTTTTTAAATATCAAATTAGTAAATCATAGTAATTAAAACTCTCGGTTTTTCTTAATTTGTTTATGATCCAAAAAAATAAACCAAATATTGAATATCGTTTTTCCTTCATTATATGTTGGTTTTAAAACAACATTAAAATTGAATGTGAATTCTTGCTTTTTTGCAGATATTGCAATAAAAACACACTAATACACACTGCTCATTTTACCAAAAAACAAATATTTCAAAATAATGAAAACATTAAATAGTAAAGAAAGGGTTAGTTTTCGAAAGATTACAATTGATACAAATCGAATAAGAAGGCAATTAACTTTAGTATTTTCATTTAAAAAAATACCATGTAATGTTACCGAGTGCCCCATTCAGAATTATGGTTACTTTTTTGTCACTTCTTATTCTATTTGGTCTGAAATTTTCTTCTAACTTCATTTATGGTACAACAGAGCATCTAAAATTGAAAATATGCGTTGATTTTGGATTATTTCTACCTTGATGAACAACCCTGTTGACTACACAAATTTCAGGACTAACATGAAGTAAATAAAAAATTTATGATGAAATACAGAATTGTTATGCTCCAGATTAGATTCAATTCTCTGTTGTTATCTTTATGATACCAGCTTCTTTTTAATGGTTGTGCCATTTTTATGGGAGAAGGGGGTGATGGGGTTGTCCGTGGGGATTAAAAATAGTCCCTCGCATAAAACATACTACATTTATAATAAATATATATTATAAATGTATATGAATATATATATAAATACATATATATATATTACTATATCTATTATATATATACAAATATAACAGAAGATTAACTATTTTTATTTCAAAAATAGGAAATAGAAAAGGCTACTGAGAGTACTTTCGTTTAGAAACTTGGTAATAGAGTTTTGTGTTGCTATTTTTAAAGCAATTTGGAGGTATTCTTTTCCTGTCAGAGTAATGTTAGAATCTAAAACTTTAACGCATTATTTTTAAAGCATTATTTTTCACAAGATGGTTTCATTCTTTGTGATTTTTAATTAGAGACAATTTCTATTTTCTCTAGCTCTGCCTAAATTTTACAGAATAAAAACAGGCTTTTGTGATAAAAATGCAGACAATCCCTCTAATCATAGTATTGTGAATTAGAAAACAGATTGATCTATTTTGATACCGGGGATGCGTAATAATGAACTCATTCGTCATTTTTACTACTTATAACAACAGCAAAACAACGGTTACCAAGGGAGAAACATTGCCTACACAATAATTAATCTCTAAGCGTTTAACAGAGTTATGCTTACTTTACATAAGAGACAAAACATCTTTTACACATAGATTTAATTGAATGGCATTTACATACAACAGAATCAGTCTAGCATTTAGCAAAAGTTCAAAGAACAATAACTTCTTCAAAACAGATTGTCTATACATCAGTTGAAATCTGTTTCTCAAAGTATGTATTTCACCGATATTTATAGATCCAGTTGTAAGCGGACTTGCCATCTGCTATTTCTTGTTTCTGTCATAATGGAATCGATAAAAAAATTACATTCTTTACATAAATGGAGCAATGGTCCAGCAGCCAATTTCTTTTTTCCAATCTCGTAAACAGATTGCCCTCGACAAGGATAAGGTGTTATGCTGTTTAAAGTCGATAAGTCACCAACACTCAAACTATATGACTTGGTATTAGAAAAGTTACCTACATAGCTTTCAGTTCTGGAAAAATCAATTAAATGAGAAGCAATTTCGATATTTTGTTGAATACAAGAAGAACAAAATTTCTTTCTACAAATTTCACATGCCCAACTTTTGCGAAATAATCCAAAAGTAACATTTTTACAACCAAAACACACTTTTCCATATTTGACTTCCAATGCCCTTCTATTAGAATGATGCAGCATTTCAGTTTCTGCTCTTGTAATTTCTTGCCTTGTTTTACAAATTTCAAAAAATGTAGCACCTAGCTTGCCATTTTTTTCCATGCCATTTTCAATGTCTATCTCAGTTAGATATGCAGTACTTAAAGAAAGACGCTTCTGGCATTGAAGATTCGATTTATTTACAGTCATTGAATTAGCTTCCTCTTCGTGCAAAATAATAGCTGGATTTTCAATATTATCTAAAGCTGAATCCAAGGAGGTTTTTCTATTTTTATCTTGTAAAATTGTTAAAGACGACATGTCATTATTGTTCCTGCAATTTACTGTAGGTGTAAGATCCTCGTGATTTATCCAGTTTTCTACTTTAAGAGGGGTGGGCACATGAAGGACTTTTTTAGGGCTACTTGAAAGGTCTGATTCTGAAGAGGTATTTAACTCAGGCGAAACTTTGCAATTTCCAAGCTTAGAAAATATTTTTGACTCCTTGCGACAAGGAATTTTCACTGCATCTTCGACTGACACCTTCTCATTTATTTCTTTTGTCCCTGTTTGGCAAGAGCTCGGGATTACTGCTTCGGTGTCGAAATCAAGTCTTCGTTTTGTAGTTTTTTCTGTCAAATCTGATTTCTTTTTTATTCTTCCAAGAAGAAAATTCACAACTAGTTCTCTTGCATTTTCTGGTAAGCTCAGGAATTCTTTCTCTTGACAAAGAATTTTCTCAGATTCAGTCTTTAACCTCTCACTTATGTTTTCTGAAGGCACATGATCGAAATGCTCGTCTTTTTCATTCGAAGTAATCTCGTTTGTTACCATTCGAATTTCTTTCATCACCGTCAACCATAATTTAGCCCACGGTTTCAGTTGCTTGATATCACCATCCTTACAGCTATAATCATTTAGATTATGATTATACTCTGAAGTACTCTTCGAAATATAATTCAAGAAAGTCTCAAACTCAGTTGCTTCTACATGCAAAGCACTACAAATACTGGGGTAATATCTGATACCTCCTTCGATACCACATCGAACTAATCGTGCTTCACAAAAACACATTACGTCATCCAGGGTTTGAAAGGGTTTTCTGTTTCCAAGTGCTTCGATGGTAGCAATGCTCGACCAGCTTTCAGCAAGATTACAATCATCAAAACCTTCATCGCTATCATCTCTGAATTGAAGTACCATCCTACCGATTAATTCAGCCATGTCATCCTCTAAATAAAAATGTTCAACATCTTCTTCTTTAAGGCCATAATTAAGGCAGCGACAAAGTACATCACCGATGCTTGAAATTAGATCCCGTTCATATTGTTGTGAACGCGATGAAAGTTCTACAGCCAGAATTGCTATTTCTCCTTCGTCGTTTAAATCGATAGTATCCAATGTGATCGACAAATGAACAGCTTTTCTATAAGCAAAGCTTCCAAATCGAAGTGCAGAAACAGATTTGGTTAACATATATCCAAGTGCCCATGTTTGTTCGTGACTGAGCGGATTGTCGAATAACATCAGTAGATTTTGAAGAAGCATTTTTAGATAAATGCAGAGAACTTACTTCACTGAATCAATAATAAAAGCGATCTGTTCTGTACTAGCAAAGGCTGATCTGAAATCATTCCTTTGTTTTTTTCCTTATTATTAAAAGAAGGATTTGTGAAACTCTTTGGAGCGTGGTTTATTTTAATTTTACAACACTTTGTTTGGATCTCTTGGGGAACATCACAATAATCCTTCGTACGCACAAAACACATAACGTGTGATCAACCATGAGTTCCGTTAAAATTATTCTAAACAAATATTTAACATGCCATTCACATAATTCAGTACTAATGTATGCAAAGATTGTCATTCCAAAGGAAACATTTGTAAATGAGTGTTTTCAGGAGAAAGCAAATAATCGTCTGAATCGTAACCATAGGAATCATAGAAATATTTTGAAAAGAATCATAACAAAGACGGATTTTGTCATCTCCAGGTTGTGTTGTTTTGCAAACGAGGCTACCAATTACATTTTGGCGCGAAAAGAGAAGTACCATGTGACACAAGGTGATCACCTGAACGCCCCTTTTTCCATCATCAAATGAACAGAAATTAATAGAAGTTTAAAATTTTTTTTGTGTGTTTTTTCCTATAATGGCACCAGTTTGCTTTGAAGAAAGTGATTATGAAAAATTGAGAAGGAAAAAGATTGAAGAGAATGAGAAAAAGCTCAAAGAATTGTTTCCTGAGTTAGCAGCCAAACGCAATGGAGACGGGCTTCTTTCTTCTTCTTTCAGTAAAGTTAGGACCCCGCAGAGATCGAAAGAACACAAGACATACAGAGCCAGTCAGACGCGTCTGAGCTTTCCAATTCGCAAAAACCCTTCGCGAGGATGTAGGAGGAAGAGCTACATCGCATCCAATTATTTATCAGAATGTTTCCAGGATTCTGACTTGGGAAGTGATCCACCTCCTTTAGTAATCAAATGGCCAGGGAAGCTGATAAAGGTTCGGATTTTGATTGATGGTATTTTATTAACATCTTCTTTATTTGGTTTCTGTAGATCGTGTAAACACATTACCAGCTGACATTTTAAAATTAACCCAGCCATAGTATTCACCGTTACTTACACAAAGTTTCACTGAAAGGAAGGGAAACCCTTCGGTCTTATAAGCAACACTAGACCACACTTACACAAATCACTTACAATTAGAATTCGTAATGCATACATGAAGTTCATTTAGTAGGGATTATAGAGGTACGTGATTTTTAAAATCAAAATAGCTTCCTTCCCTATTTGAGTCCACCATTTTACCTGTAACTAGTACCATTGCATTTTTTACTATGAACCAAAACAAGAACAACTCCTGGGTGTGCAACCATTTATAGTATCAAGTTCAGGGCACACTGTTTTTACAAAAACTACAATGACTAAAATTAGGTTACCACTACTTGTTTTTTATAGAAAAAAAATGCAGATCCGTTGTTAAAAGGCGAAGTAGCTACTGGTTCAGGGATAAGGTTTTTGGAAGAGCTACCATGCACGTGGGGAACTGCACACATGAAAAACTGGAATCTTGTTTTTTCCAGTTGTGAAATAATATTTTGAGAAAAATAAGTGTTAGACATTGAATGACGTCCAGTTATTTACTAAGGCTCTTTGTCACACATTATTTGCATCTACCAACAATTTTGTGTTTTCAGTGTTAGTCTTTGACAACATTTGGGCAGCAAAAAATAGTGTTTTAAGTGTTGTCAAATTAGGACATTTTGGTTATATTTGACGTGCAGACTAGTAATTTGACTGGGTTTTGTAAGCTTGAATTTGATATATATCCTATAATTGTCAAATGCTTTTTTAAATAAAGGAATTGGAGTATAAATTTTATAAATTCTACAATTAATCCTACAATCAATTCTACAATTAAAATCATGCTCCTTTTGGTTGGAAACTGTTTTACTGGCTGATCTTTGCATGAGACAGCACAAGCCAAGTCAGTTTTCATCATAGGAGATATCATGCCAGGTACCATGCAGGGAATATCGTGCCAGGCTGTACACCTTTAAGGTTAATCAACAAAATAAAACAACACCCAGGTTTTACAGATAAAATATGTTTTTTGAGTTAAGCCGAATCCAAGTCTGCACACAAAATTGTTAATTTTTATGTGGGTGTAACACAGCATTTATTGCTAAACTGTGAATGCCATTAGAATTTCAAGCTATNACAATTAAAATCATGCTCCTTTTGGTTGGAAACTGTTTTACTGGCTGATCTTTGCATGAGACAGCACAAGCCAAGTCAGTTTTCATCATAGGAGATATCATGCCAGGTACCATGCAGGGAATATCGTGCCAGGCTGTACATCCTTAAGGTTAATCAACAAAATAAAACAACACCCAGGTTTTACAGATAAAATATGTTTTTTGAGTTAAGCCGAATCCAAGTCTGCACACAAAATTGTTAATTTTTATGTGGGTGTAACACAGCATTTATTGCTAAACTGTGAATGCCATTAGAATTTCAAGCTATAACAATTGAAAGTAATTGGCATAACCAGGTCTGCCTTTCACTCAAGGGCATAAAAGGTATTCATATTCAACTTTCATTGCCTTCCTTTTGTAGGCAAATAAGGAGTTGTATACAGTCTTCAATTGTTTCAGCTGACCAGTGACAAAATATGACAGGTTTTCATCAATCATTTATGCTTTTTTTAACTAACCACAAAATGTTGTGGGATTTCTCAATCAGATCTTTGCTTTTCATATTGATAAACACTCATTTGAAAGCAAATTTTTTTTTTCAAAATTTAAAAGAAATTTGCTAATTAATACTATGAAAAAGACAAGATAAAAGTGTCCATTGTGACTGCCTTTCCAAATTATTCATTTTGAACTATGTAATTAGATTTAGGTCCATCCTGTATTTTGTATATAATTTCTTTCCTTCATGTTTGTTTTTTTTTTTGAGTTTTTTTGACTTTGAACAGTAGAAAAGTTTTTTTTATTATTCCTCATAAGTGATGATCACAAAGGGTTTATTTGGAAAATGTGTGATTTAAATGTGATGTTCTGTTACCATATTGTTCAACAGATATTGTGATAAAGATTGAACCTTCCAGTGATGTAATTATGAAAACAAAAGTCAAACAAGAGGTAAATGTCAGAAGACCTTATGATGAAGTGAAGGAAGAGGACCTTATTCTTGTTGCTGATCGCACATCAGACAAACGATATGATAGCATCACTGGTACTTCTTGCCATCAGTGTAGACAGAAGACAGAT
This sequence comes from Morbakka virulenta, assembly GCA_003991215.1. Taxonomy (NCBI): domain Eukaryota; kingdom Metazoa; phylum Cnidaria; class Cubozoa; order Carybdeida; family Carukiidae; genus Morbakka; species Morbakka virulenta. The sequence goes on from RDPX01000172.1 coordinate 1,261,551, forward strand.
GATTTGAAAACAGTTTGCAGATCAGAAAATTGTATTGGTATACGGGGACAGTTTTGTGGACCATGCCTTAAAAACAGGTGTGTATCTTAATTTTTTTTAAAAAGATGGTTTGACCTTGAATGTCTCCAAGGTCATATACTAAACTATAGGTTTGGTAATATAATGATGTTTAGAGTGTTGTAGTTTAGCCCATTAGTGGCCAAGTTTCTTGTCATTAGATTATTATACCTGCTCCTTTGCTTTTTTTGTTTTTATTTCTGTTCCCATTTCCTAGAACTGGATGTCAAGAGAAATTGAAACAGCAGAAAATTTTATGATAGAGTTTCTAATACTAAAAATCCTTTTCATTTTTAAAGCTTCTTTCCCCACTTGGAAAATTGAGCCCAGAATCTCTTGGTTACAGTCGAAAGGTACTAACTGGTAAACAGTGGTTCTCTTATAATATGCTCCATTACTCAAATTCAAACTATTTATATTCCAAAAGTTTGTTACTCAAATTTGTTCTGTTTGTGAAGTGGCAAGTTGTGTTTATGTTACTTATTTACTTATCCCCTCAATGTCCATTGTTCCTGGTTATTGGGGTTGGATAGGTTATGGTCTTCATCCAGCCATCATAGTCTGATGTGAGGTTTTACATTGTCAAGCCATATTTTCCTGTGTCTTGTTTGTGGTCACCTTCCCTCAATCTTCCAGACCTCATCAACACTTTAGGACTAATGGCTTTGTCGTGCAGTCTGACACCTGGCATATACCAGAACATGCCTTGATCACAGCACACCAGACCACTCTTTAAGTGTTGTTTGAGTTGCCAGGTTTCTGATATATATGACATCACTGATCTGATGCAAACCTCATACACTCTGGCTCTGCTGCTCAGTAGGATTTATTTATTACAGAGAAGACCAGCAATCTTGTGTCATTTGCACCAAGCTTCAGCCATCCTTGTGTGTACTGCTCTCTCCACTCCTCCTTCTCCATCAACAGCATCACAAATGTAGGTGAAAGATTCAACCACAACCACTGCTCTCTGACCCAGGATGATGCATTCTGCTTTCCCCACACCAGCATCTTCCTACACACATGCACAGCAATTGAAGACTCCTGCAACATTTAGATGATCAGAGCAGCATTTGTGTACCCACTGTTCCCACTGTGTACAAAGCACAAACTTAATGCCAACTCCACTGGCACACACTCCACTTGGATATGGTTCAGAAGGTAAATTAAGTAGGCCCTCATTGCCAGTCAGCAGGATTTTTCTTTACCTTTATTTATTTTCAATTCCTCTCCTTTCCATACCTTCCTTCTACTGATAAAACTGTTGGTCCACATCCTGTATTGACTCACCTGTTAAGACCAAATGATTTCCATAAAGCATGACCTGAGGTACACCTCTTCTGCACTCCTTGGTAGCTTCTTCCTTGACTAAGTTAAAGAGAAGTGGGCTTGGTGCAGAACAACACAGACATTGAAAGTATAAAAAATCCCACAAGCTGCTGCCAAACATGCCCTGTTGTCAACATACAGTGTCATCACAAGCCTCACCAGCCTCTCAGGCACCTTCTACCTCCTCACCACCCACACAAGAACATACTGCAGAATTCTAATAAGTGTTTTTTCTAGGTTGACAAAGATGTGGTTTAGTTTCCTTTTCTTTTCTATTTATTTTGTTTCATTTGCCTCAGAATAGATCTTGCATCAGCAGTGGACATTTGAAGTGAATCGAATCTGGTTTCTGTTGATGTGTACCACTAATTTTAACCTCCTGCCAAGGATCTTTTCCCACTCCTTCATTCCATTCTCCAATAGCCTTTGTCACCTGTATTTACCATATTGCCAGATGTCACCTTTTCCCTTAAAGAAAGGGATAGTTGAGCTGTCTCTCCACTCTATTGGACATTCTACAGTAGCCATGATATTTCTAAATACTCTTGTCAGTTGCTTTACTCTGACCTCATATGCACACTTCAGCATGCCACTGCTTACACCAGAAGGACCTGGTGGTTGGCTTAACTTCATTGGCTTTTGGGCAACTTCAACTTCCCTCTTGGTGACATTTTGTTGTGGACCCTTTACACAAACCAGCTTCTTCAGCTTTCAAGGTTTCTTTGCATTTAAAATGTCATTAAAATAATGCCTCCATCTGTCCTGAATATCAGTCTGTTGTTGCAATTTTGGCAACCCTGTTTTTAACAAAGTACCCCCAATGATTTTTTTCTTGCCCTGTTTAAGCTGCTTCACCATCACAAACCTACCCTCAGCAGAGTCTCAGTTCTCACACCAAGAACAAAATGCTTTCTGTTTTGTGAGAAACACACCTCATTTTTGCATCCTGATTTCTAGCTCTGTATATTTCTTCATCCTTATGGGTCCTGCTGCCCTACTATGATTTAAAGGTATCCTTCAGTTTCACTAATTGTATCTTGTTTGATTATTGATAGTCTTCAGTGGAAAAATATTGATGTTGCTACTTATTGTAATTTATTTGTGTTGTTTTTCTGCCATCCTTCTTATAAAAGTCATAACACAATTCATAGATATAGCTGGGGCACAAAACTGTCTCTGTGAAAACACAAAATTAATGGCGACTGGCTAAATTAATGATCTGTCATTGTTCTCAACAGTTCTCTTGAGTAAGCAAAGTCTTTCCTCATACCTGTAACAAATGTATGATAGTGTCTTTGTACTGTCTTTCACTGGTTCTCCTCCCTTCAACTTTTCCAGTCCAGTCAACACAATATTTTTAATACTGTTGTAATTATATATGTTAACATGTTTTACCTTGTGTAAAATATGCGTCTGATAGTAAAACTTTATTTCAAAAGGTCAGTGAAGAGTGCCAATTGAGAGGATTATGTCATCCCAATAGCAATGATTAGACACATATACACTCTGCAAAGTTACCTATCAGAGGCCTAATATTGATTATGTAATTTTTTAATTAAATAATTGATAGAAATAATCATTTGGATTCAGAGTATAGCAATTAAGACCTATACCCAGGAAGGTAAAATGGATTGTTAAAATTTGAGTACAAGCCAAAAGTAAATCAAACACATTTCTCAAATAAGTAATCAATTAACACTATCAAAAAAACATTTTGGCAATTTCATACAAGATTGTTCTAATCTAGCAGTTTTGACTGCCAGGCATTATTGTTGTAGAATTACATCAGGGCAAATCCAATGAAGCCAGTGCATAAAAAAATGTCACGAAAAGCTAAACAGAAGGATGTGTAACATAAGAGAGTGAGAGTAACAAGAAGGAGGTTTGTGTTAATTGGATGTCTCTCAAAACTTGTGTTCTTCTTCTGAAGTAGCCAATGGCAGATAAGATGTGGCTTGTAAAGTTCAAGGAAAACCTGTTTGATGTTTCTTTCATGTGGGTATATGCATCATATGTTGACAGTTGAAAACTTCCTTAAAACAGAATTTTCATGATAGTTTTGAAGAAATATATTTTCTGAGAAAGTTGTCACTGATATCCCTGATAATGATAAAACAGGGGGTTCATGAGAGGTCTTAAACAAGAACACGTGTCATTAAAAAAGAAAGAAACACAAAGACACAGTCTCTTCTGTTGATGTCACTGTGTCAGCAATAATTCATAGAACACAGGGAAAAATATATAAAGTAAAACAAAATTAACAGAGTAAAAATTAGTATACACTCATCACCATCCTCCTCCTCCTCATCATCATCATTATCACCATCATTATCATCATCATCATCATCATCATCATCATCATCATCATTATCATCATTATCATCATCATCATCATCATTATCATCATCATCATCATCATCATAATCATCATCATCATTATTATTATNAAACGCTGACTTAAAACAAAGTACACTTCTACCTAAATACCTCTACTACCTTCCAAGAGTGGCATTCCAAGCTAACCGACATTTATCGTAATTCACTGATAGGCATTAATAGGCAAAATTATAAAATGCAAGTCCTAAAGATTATTCTGAAAAGGCATCCAAAAGCCACCCAAAAAATCACAACCAGGATAGACTGTAAAAAAAATCCAGGTGAAAAACACACGAAATTAAGTCTGTTTTAATAACCTTGTTCTCACTTTGAAAAGGGTCGTGATGAGTGGTGTATGATAATCGTCAACTAAGTTAAAGGTGTTTGACACCAACGTGTAGTCGCCCTACCATTAATTATATTATATGGTATACATATGTAAAAAGTTGGCAGTTTCTCCGTAACTTAAAATAACCAATACAAAATTAAAAACATTACTGCAATGTTTAATAAATCAAACGTAATAAACAACCATTGGAACTATTATTATTATCATAGTCACAAACTACAAGAAATAAAGGGAATCCGCGAGTAAACATCTTTTAATATAAGTGCAATAAAAAGCATGCAATGGCTTGGTTCTGAAACAAAACCACAAACAAAGTGAAAAGACAAAAAGGCACACAAACCTTGGAAATATCCCTCAGATTGAAGAGGTAATGAATTTTTGTCGGTGTTGGAAGCATTTTTTGAACAATCGCATTGTAAATATCCACTGTAGCCTAATGTAGAGCAAATAAAATAAAATAAATTAAATATTTTTAAAAATTAGCTTAAAAGGATTTAGAATTAAAAATTAGAAAAGAAGACATTTAGATTTCAAAATGGAAAACGTTCTACCACAATATCTGCCAAGTTGAACAAAGTCCACCTTAAAGGAAATGGTAAAATTAGGCCGCTATATACTTGGGTGCTTTTCTGACGATCATGATCAAATATTACATAAAAACGTTTTTCTTAGAAATTTAAAGATTTTGTGCTACAGAAATAATTATCTGTCGCTTTATCTTCGTCAAAAAACTCCTGCGACATACAACAGAACTAGAAAGATGTGAGCACGGACGCGATTCAACGATGTTGTGATATTTCTTATAAAAGCTGAATAGACATTGAATATGCATTAAAATATAGATCTTTACTTATCTAAATATCATGATATCCGTGAATAAGTGCAAGATTACAATTATCATCATTATCACCACCATCCCCTCCATCTTCACCACTACTGTCATCTCTGTGGACAAATCCATTACAGATACTCTTTAAAAAGCACCAAAGAGACCTTCAGTTTTTGCGTTATGATGACCATACTATGAATTAATGCTCTAATGTTCTTGTAACATAGTAATGGAAAGAGATCACGAAGATATGCAGAAGTGGGGTGATGTCGTAGAGAAAGATATGCGGCAGAAGGGAGTTCACGAAGTGGATACACAGGACAGAAGCAGTTGGAGGAAAATAATTGATGCCACTCATCCCAAAAATAGGGGATAGGAGTGAAGAAGAAGAAAACGTTATTGTAACATAGTAGGCAATAATCATGATGCCAGCATATCTTTTGGAGTTGATTGGTATTACAAAAGCACTATTTAAAGTGGAGTACCAAACAATGCCGATTATACTTTTTTAAAATATATAACAAATCAAAATAAAATATTGGAAACAAATTTACCTGAGTTATGATATCTCCAGTTGCTTTCACCTCTTCTTCAAAATCTTGCAATTTCTGTTTGATCATTGTTCCAAAAATGCGCTTAATTTGACTTTCCTAAAACAAATTGACATTTTTAACTAAATCGACTGCAAGATAATCTACATATTGTAATTACACAGGGTCTCTCAACCTTACAACTGTTGTGGTACATTAATCTATCTATCTATCTATCTATCTATCTATCTATCTATCTATCTATCTATCTATCTATCTATCTATCTATCTATCTATCTATCTATCTATCTATGAATGTATGTATGTATGTATGTATGTATGTATGTATGTATGTATCTATCTATCTCTCTCTCCCTCTATCCATCTATCTATCTATCTATCTATCTATCTATCTATCTATCTATCTATCTATCTATCTATCTATCTATCTATTTATCTATCTACTCATCTACCTATCTATCTATTGCCTGATAATCGAAATGTCGCGAAACTGTTAGTTTCAATCAAAGTTCTTTTTTTGTGTGTTTTACCTTTCGTATATATATTCAAAACTTGTAATGTGTGCTTAACTGAGAAGTATCATATAAACACGTCAAAGGTGAACTTGTAATAGTGAATTCAGTAATTGCAATAGTGAATGAGAAGCTTTATTTAGATTTTGCTGGTCTTATTTCATCACCATATACTTTTTAATGATCCATGATTAGTGTACTTAATTTGCACTGTAGTTATTGTGAGGATCATTACAAATTATTTATTCCTTTTTCAAAAATGATAGCATACCTGATGATTTTGTGGTGAAAACTTCACAATAAAACCATGTGAGGTTCTTATTTTAAGGGAAAGTTTGCGTGGCTTGGAAACCCACATCTCTTGCAGATCTGTGGACACAAAGCAGAGCTCTTATTTATTATAAAGTATATTTTATGTTTTGCTAACATTTTTGGTGGCTTGCCTACATATTGCCATTGCTTTTTTTGGTACATTTTCCTATAGGCTTGTTTTTTTTAGAGCGTCTATTTTAGACATTCTTGGTGAACATTTTCGTCAGATTTTTTTAGGAAAGTCAAGGCAAAGCAATTTCGGGGCAGTTTTTTGTTTCAAAAAGAAATGATTTTTCTTGGTTGTTATTTCTCTTTTGCTTTATTAATAAATCTTCTACTTTAAGGTATGGTGAAGATGCCAAAGAAGCTATTATGGATCCGAAATGGCACTGTCCACCTTGCCGAGGAATTTGTAACTGCAGTTTTTGTATGAAAAAACGTGGGAGAAGAGCAACTGGTATACTTATTCACACAGCTAGAGATTGTGGTTTTAAAGATGTTAAAAGCTTTCTTGGGGATTAGAGTTTTTACATGCAGAAGGCAAAAGGATATTTTACGCTACTCAGTTGATCTTATGAGAAACATTTCTGTTTGCTTGTTAAAAGAGTTTTGAAGAGTTCCAAATGCTTCTTTGAGTAATTGCATTGTACAAAATGTACAGTTTTATCATTTTTAGATATTACACAGTTTTACTGAGATATTTTTACAGTGTTTATTTTTCAAACATAGATGCTAAATTGGGATGTTTTTTGACAACACTGTGAACCACCCAGGGGTGATTTATGCCAATACTGCCAAGAATTAATAATACTGTTGGGATTGGGTGAGATATGAAGAGTGTGCTTTAAAAGATATATATAAATATATATATATGGGTGGTATTGACCACTTACTGAATCAAGAAAACAGAAAAACAGACAATATAGTATAGATTATGAATCCAGGTTAAAACAAGTGTTTCTATCCTACAAAATTGAACTTGACACCATATTCGCAATCACAGGTGTTTTTGCTGCAGTTCCCAAATTGATTGCCAACGGAAATGTAATTGATCTAAAAAGACCTAGATTTTCCTTTGCAAGTGACATTTTGTGTTTTTGTTTTTGAATATGGATTATGAAAATATATGTATTTTATATTCCCTTGCATAAGGCTCACATTCTCACCCCTCAGTCTTTAAAGACAAAGTCGGAGACGGCACCCCATCATACCAACTCAAATGAATGAGATTAATTAATCAGGGTATCTGAAAATTTAGAAAGTAAATATTGCCGTGAAATCTGTGCTGCACACACGGGACGAAGTATCTGAATTTTCATTAAAGCTAAGAAGTAAAGTAGAAAAACGTCGGTAGTAAAGGGCATATACTTAGTTGTTTTGAATTGACAATGTAACTTTCGAGTTTGATATAAACAAGACCACGCCGAAATGTTGCGTGATCAAAGATTGTAGTGGTCTTTCGGAAATGACATTGAGCACGATTTATTCTGAAATGTTTTTAGTTATTGTCGTTTGGCTAACACTCCTTTCACGTTTATGCAGTCTTTTGAAAGATCGGTGCTTTTATAATAGTAATTGCGTGTGAGAGGCATAAAAACTTATATTTGGAAGGCGGGAAATGTAAGATCACATCGTGCATCTTGACAATAGGTACTGAACAGCTAACTCTTATTTTTCAAAAGAATGCATTCTTACCACAGCTGTACTACAATCTATAATAAGATCGTGGTGTGTTCACGGTTTACTGAGTATTATATCCTGAAGAAATACATTGCTTCGTTTTTCGGGTAGGCATCGTGCCGTGGTATTTTGGAGAGTTTATTAAAAAAACATTGTTAAGAGCCCACCAGTCTAAGTAATATGAAAATAATGCCCATAAGGAAGAATTCATCTTGTTGGAAAACAGAAGCTTTAATCAGATAAGAGCTTTGAAAACTGAAATAAATGTTTGGTTCCAATGAACATGACCAGTCAAATATATGACAGAACTTCGTATCAAGTGATAACTGGCATAATATTGAATTATCAGCTTACCACCGAAGGATTCAGCACTGCGTCAGCCCTCTAAGTATTGGACTCGATATCTTTTGATAGTTACGATTTCCTTTGGTGTTCTTTGTTGAAATTTTTAATATCATTTTTATCTTTAGTATTTTCAATTCTGTTAAGTTTTTGAAAATGTTACAAATGATATTGTTGAACAAGAAATAAATATATTTATATTTTTGCTTCTTATTGATAGACTTCTATTCTTTTACTGTCTTTACCCGATATAGATATTCAGAATCAAACTATTGAAAAATTAGTGGCACAAACTTGAATTTAAGTTTAGTGGACGAAACTGTGACGAGACTGTAAAAAAGAGTTAACCTTAAACTTCAAAACATTCAAGTCATATGATAAGAGAAAGCATTCAAAATATAGAGAGTTCCACAATCGAGCAGTCTTACGAAAAGAACTAAAATCATAGGAAGATTTATTACAACTATGGATATCAGTTGTACTGGGATGAGAACTTTAAGAGAGACAAGTCATATGAGATGGAACAAACTGAGTTGGTATCAGCAAGGAAAGCTGATCAGAATTTTCCCATGATAATACATAAAGAAAATTTACTGCAAGTCACGTTTCATCAATGAGACGAAGGCTGAGGAGTAGCAGCACGATTTAGACCTATTAATTCACAAATACATCCGAAGAGGAGCCGTGGCTAAATGGTTAGTGCAATTGCACCGTAACCAAGAGTTACGGGGTCGATTTCTCGAGGGGGTGACTTTGGAAATTCACAGAAAGAATAAGGTTGGCGTCAGGAAGGGCATCCGGTCAAGAAATTCTTCACTGCCAAATCCAAGTTCCCATGAAGGGCACCCTCTGAGTCCCAGTTACTGGGGAAAAATGAGGTTAAAATCCAAAAAAATTTAAAAATCGCAAATACCTTTCTGAACTCGATTAAGAATATCAATATGAGAATAAGGAGCACCTTTTCAGATACGGGAAGAACAGTCAATGGAAGGACAGATAGTAGGTTGGTAGATACAAGGAGGCATCCTGGAATATGGTACTTTACAGCATAGTTAAAAGCATCAAACGTTTAAAAACAGACATGCCAATAGATTGGATATGAAAATAAAAAAAAAATGAAGAAAATTACCGTTCTAGTTTTTGCTGTAGTTTTTCCGTACTCTTATGTGTCTCACTGTCATACAGTACTTTTGGGACAACTATCACCATGTATATCTGGATCTTGATTTAATATTGACTTGCCTAGACGTACATATGTGTTATATTGATCAGAGAATTACCCATCTCTTTCTAGTCTGTTGGTTATGCCTACTATATCCTCGACTGTGTTGGTGATAAATCTTGGGGTATGAGAAATTTTTGTTTTAACTGGATGTACTATAATATTAGTTTGTGTTCATCTGTTTTTTGTGATGTTTCTTTAGTCTTTGTTAATTTTAAGTTCCACTTTGGAAGAGTCACTCATCAACCCTACTGTTCACTCCTTGGCATGCATGGCTCTCCCTAGCCACAAGATTGAGTAAAAAGAATTGAGATCTATCAGCTTTAATTTATTCTCCTGGGAAAGTCTCGCTTGTTTTTGCACTTTTCATTACAAAGTCAGTACTTAGGATAAACAGAAAGAGAGACACAGATATGAGTTTGAATTACTTGGTTGTACCCTTGGCTGTTTTAACTCAGTAAATGGTGTGATTGTACACGGACATGATGAATTTTAATGAACTTTCTACACCATACACCGGTAGCTCCCTGTGGTTTCTGTCAAACGCGGTTAGAAAGTCAATGAACTTAAACAAGACCAGTAACTCGAATTCTAAACATTGTTCAATGATGTTTCTCAAGATAAAAAAATTGATTCGATTAATGACTAACCACCCTCCCTGAAGCCTGCCTGCTTTATACCAAACAAGGAATACGGTGATGCTAGAAGACGCTTCAAAATTACCCTACTAAACACCTTTTCGTTTGTGCATGGAAAAGAAATACCTACCTAGCTGTTACAGTTTGTAATCCCCCTTCTTGGGTAACGTGATGACCACTCCTTTTCTCTATTCTGTTGGGACTGTGATTTGTCTCCAATTCTGGTTGAATAACCTAGCAACTGATCTTCAAGTGCTACTCCTACCATTTCAATCAATTCAGCAATGACAATGTCAATTCCTCGGGCTTTATTAATTTTCAGCCACTTCACTGCTTCTGTAACCTCCTCTCTTGTGATAGGGGCCATAACTACGTCAAATTCCAGTGCATTTTCAAAGACAACTATGCTAATGGTGTGATGCTTCTCCAATGACTTATGGATAGAGTCTGATATTATTTCCATAACTGACCAAAAATCAGAAGAGGGAAAACTACACTGGACAAATGGGTAAAAAATGGCCTGAAGAAGAGACAATCTGTAGCACATGGAAGGCTCGTCTTCAGATTCATGCTCTTTCATTCTGACAGCTGGAAGACCCCCTTGAGTATAAATGGGAAGTGAAAGAAGGTAAGTGGTCGAAACAAAAATAAATAGTTCTCAACAAGAATATTGCTATTGGCACCTATGTCACTGAGGCTTTTCTCACAAAGTCTAAGAAAATGAATAGAATCAGAATAAAGGAATTATCCAACAAAGCAAAAATTAGCTCGAGGATCTCTGACATTGGCGAGAGCTACGGGTAAGGTATATTTNTGTAGTTAACAGATTTTTATGGGTCTGCGTAGAGCCAGTTCTACCATATCTTGAGTCTACACCCTTTGATATGGAGTCAGTCTTGAGTCTGGAGATCCTTTGCTCTCCCTGAACACTGGAGGTGCCAGGGGGACTGGGTCCCATTAAATTGACTAAAATTTTTATTTAAAAATTGCACATAAATAAAAGTGTGAAGTTTTGCACTTTGTTTTTTGTGCTTAAGTTATGCACATAATTTTTTCTCTCGATTATATGTGATACACTACTGACTTTGTACATGTTTTCTGAGATAGAATTGGAAGACGGAAGAACTCAGCAAATTAGAAATTACGAAGAACAAATGAAATTAGAAAAGTAATCCTCTGTGTTTAAGTGGCTTTAGGCACTTGAACACTTAGAGTGAAAGATTTAAAAATATCTAGTATAAATAACGCGGTGCCATGGTTTTCTTTTCATTAACTACCCGAGTTAGTTAAACATTATATTTACAAATGTAACCATTAACCTTGAAAAGAAGGATGATGTTGCAACTGTAAATTTAGTTCCTGTACTGTTAAAAGACATTTCAAAAACTTTTCAAAACTGTGATTGTAGAAATATATGGTACAAGTTTTTAAAAGATATGGATTTATTCAATAAACTGTTGGAGTACAGGAGATGTAACTTAGTTGTTTAGTATGAAGGACTTTTTAGTAAAGGTACCACGCACGAAAAACAGGAAAATAGATCAACATTGGTATTTTAACATCCAAACTGTTTCATGTTTCTTGATTTACCATCAACGTTTTATTGGAATGACATTACCAATACTGTCATGCCTAAAATGATAAAATGCTAATATCAAACAAACTGTAGCTAATTTGAGCCATCAAAGGTCCCCTATTACAAAATTTTGTGATATCATCAAACTTTTTTCATACTTTTCTCGTCATCAACTAGAGAAGGCTTTCACCAGGAAGTATCGACCCCTGTTTATATTTCTGATGAGGGTCGTCAAAGCTCCCCTTAATATATTTATGGCTGTTAGAGGGAAAACTTCAATCAATATGAATCATATCTCAAATCTAAAGGCAATTAAAGCATTTTTGTAATATGTCACTAACACAGTAATCCGGCGAAGTACCTATCACCAAACAGAGAAGGTTCCCTACGATAGAAAGCATGCAAAATTTAACCACTGCTCACGAGCAATAAAAAGAAAGTTGGTAATATATGTGGTCACTGTAAAAACAGATAGAAACATACTAATCCAATGTGTACTCGCAAAGGCGAGGCAGCTAACAGTTCAATTTAAACATTATTTATCAATATGATTGTGCTCTAAATATTCGTATTCAATATAATAAAAACATTGATAAACAGAGAAACTCATTTTTATTTAATTCCTTTTACTTCCTTGTTTATAAGAACAGGCTTCAAAAAAGACAGGAAAATGATTAAGAGAATGATACAAAGGTTATTGTTATTACTAAACATAGATTACTCTTTGGTAAAAAGCTTTTTTACTGCCAGTCGACTCCACTAAGATGCCACAATGAGGAAACACAAGTAAATGAGTTTTCACATAAACAGAAATCAAAACGAAATTTAAACAAACTAAAAGAATATCTTTTCTTGAGTTTGAAGTCTGCAAAACATATCACTGATCTTTCTAAGTACAAACCCTTGAAAAATGAGAATTCTGTCATGTCTCATTAATTTGACTTCACTATTTCAACAAAACCTTTAAACAAGTAAGGAGTTTCAGCAGAAATTTAAGGTTTTATAAAAACGAAGAAAGCAGTTTTCATTCCCACTTGGAAGGATTTAACAAAGTTAATCACCTTATGAAGTATTTTTGGTTTTTTGACAACTTTCAAAAAGGCTTTTTTTATCAAGAGTAACAAAGGCCTAGGCAAGGTCAACAAACACCATGAACAGCTTTTGGTTGTACTCAATAACTTTATGGTAATCTGAATTCATACAGATCGTTCTAAGCCTCTCTGAAACGCTCAGTCAATAAAACGTGGTGAGCTTTCATTAATCTCTTTTCTTTTATTCAGGTAATCACAGCAAGTTGCAGGCTTTCCTGGTCTTATTTTTGTCTTCTGTGTTGATAAAACGTGAACTGAGTTGTGTTTTCTACTTGTGAAACCTTGATCCACTCGAGTGGCAGAGAAAAATATATTAACTACAATTCATATGATTTTATTTACTATATCAAAAACAACATGTTGTATACCAACTAGAATATACTTTGTTAGTATGAAGATTTTATAAGCCATAAACTTGAAATATAAGAAAGGGAATTCTTAAAGAGGCTTCTCCAAAACTTTCTTTTTCAGAAGGGGATAAATAATCAGAGAATGAGTCTTGGGCTTGCATACATTGAAAGATTTCGATGATTATTATTTATTTAAGACTAAATGGTATATTAATTGTTCTGATATGTTAAAAAAGGAAGTAAAGTAGGAGTAAAATTCCAAAACAATCGATCTCATTCCATTTGTAAAGTCTGGCCCAAAAGACGATGTTTGATTGATTACATACTTCTGAAATATTTTAAAATAAACAACTTTTAGCTTTATACTCAACTATACCAGCAAATATACTGGTAGTTAACAGAAGGACACAAAAAAGACAAACAAATCTGTATGATATTTTATGACTTAGTTTTATTTTAAAACATATTGCATTCCAAGAAGTAAGTTGACATTGAGACTAATACTGCATAACACTGAGTTTGGATTTACCTTTAAGCGATTCCTACTGATCACTACAGAAATCCAAATCAAGAGCTTTTAAAGAAGGCATGGATTTGCACTCTAAAATAATACGTAAGAATATGTACGTACTTAAAAATACGAGAGACAGAGACAAGAGAGATACAGAGACAGACAGACAGAAAAAAAGAGAGAGAGAGAGACAGAGAGAGACACAGAGAGAGAAAGAGAGAGAGAGAGAGAAAGAAAGAGAGAGAAAGAGAGAGAAAGAGAGAGAGAGAGAGAGAGAGAGAGGGAGAGAGAGAGAGAAGAGAGAGAGAGAGACAGAAAGAGAAAGAGAGAGACAGAGAGAGACACACACAGAGAGACAGAAAGAGAGAGAGAGANAAAGAAAAAGAGAAAATAGAAATAATAAAAACCGAAACACAAGCGCCATATTAACTACTTCTCAACAAAATATAAACTGTATCTTATACACAACAAGAGGAGTAAAAGAGAAAGCAGAGAGAGAAAGAGAGAGAGAGAGAGAAAGAAAGAGAGAGAAAGAGAGAGAAAGAGAGAGAGAGAGAGAGAGAGAGAGGGAGAGAGAGAGAGAGAGAGAGAGAGAGACAGAAAGAGAAAGAGAGAGACAGAGAGAGACACACACAGAGAGACAGAGAGAGAGAGAGAGAGAGAGAGAGAGAGAGAGAGAGAGAGAGAGAGAACTAAATTAATGCATATTTAAGAATAGTGCTGATATGCACAATAAAAGAATACATTTACCCTTGCATTTTTTTTAAAAATTTTGATGAGAACATTTGTACAGTTGCATTTTTAGTCCAATAAATAATTTGTGTATAAATTGTGTCAGTTGTTTATTGGGAATTAGTGCTCATGTATCTTTCCCATTTTCTTGAATACTTCTTCAGGTGCATGAGTCGAAATCTTTCGTCAATATTTTCTTTTGTCTTTTTTTCCAATTTATTTTCGATGCGATTTTTAAAGTGAAGCAATAAATTATTTAGCTGATGGAACTCTTTAACCTTGCCTACAAATGAAAGGAGAGATTGAATGAAGTAGATTAGATCACAGGAAAAACTAAACAATAAAAGTGGAATTTTTGAAAGGAATTCAAGGTATCACAACATAAAAAATACCATTGAATTTTCCGGCTTTAATTCACTACAGCAAAACAATAAAATGATTTACGAGAAATAAAGTGAAGACTTTATGCAGTAAGCAACTTAAAAGCATTGAGTAACTATGAAGCAAAATAAGTCTTTAATATCATTAAAATATTCTTGATACACTTTAACAAAGACAACATAGTGTCAACCCGCTTAATTCCTCAATATTTATGGTAAAACAAAAGAGCCAAAGCTTTTATGTAAGTTACAAACTGTTCTCGAATATAATGACAGTCAACAAAGTTCAAATTTTGCATTGCTTTCAATTTTATGCGAAGAAAAAAAGCAGGTTTTCAACTGCTGGTAGAATCACTGAAGCCGAGGAAATAAACGAACAGGCTCTAAAATGCAACTTGACATCATTGATAATTAGGGTGATGACAATGATGATCACGAAGAGTCAAAACCAGTAGTGAACTGGTTATTAAAAGCTATTTAATCGAGTTATCGTTACTTTCAATTGTACGACAAGAAATTGTGGAATGCCATTGCCAACAGTTTCCAAACTAATAGCCAAAGAAACAAAATTTATGTAATCAGTTGAAAAACCCTACACGCATTACAGTCTTTAATTATTATTATTATTATTATTATTTCTATCTTTATAGAGGATGACACAATTCAGTTGTTTAAAATAAAAATATAGTAAACATTGCTGTCAACATGTGTCCTCTTATGAGAGAGAAAAAGAAGATAGAATAAAAAACTCGTTCCCAGGGCCTCTCTCTTACTTCTTGACATTCAAAAATGTCAGAAAAGCCGAGAGAAGGCCCTGGGAACGAGGATGAAAAATTAGTTGACTGAAAATTAAAAAAAAAAGGCAAGTAAAAGGCTATTAAATATAGATTTATTTATACATGTATACAAGTTAAAAAGTTTCATTAAAATTTCTCTCTCCTAGGTAATAAAATGATCTCTTCACAAATTCTAATTTGCATTTTGGCTGTTTTTGTTTTTTCATATTGTTTCGTGTATTCATGCTGTGATTTTGTACTTCAAAATAGTTTTGGAAATTGCAACAAACTTTGCCATTTAAACAATTTCGAACCAACTTGACTGTGTGATCTTTCACCGTTTTCTGAATGGATGGTACACTTTTCCCGACAATCCCTTTAGCTCTCTTTTCAGTGGACAGTATTTTCTGTGACTGTGTACCTGTAAGATGCAATTTAACAGAAAGCTTGTACGTTAATATCGGCAAAATTGTTGACATAAATATTTTTATGGCTGCTTCCTGATTCAGATAGTGATGTAGTTTAGATAACAGCTTTAATCTTGAACTGCTTTTCTTATAAGCATTATCGAAATCCTTGTTAGGTATGAGATTATGGTCTAGCGAGTGGTCTAGGTATGTGTAAGAGTAAATGTTGTTGACAATTTCTCCGTTGAATCGTACTTGTTGGGGTCTTGGATGTGTTGATATTTGTACCAAACAACATTACCTCGATCTTTTCAACATTCATGTTAATTATCCGCTCGTTTTCTCGTAGGTACTGCTCAATACGTGTTAGCCCCTCAGTCAGCTTCTCCTCGATCTCTATAACACTCTTTCCATTGCAGGTTATGACAGTATCATCAGCATAAATCACAGTTTCACATACTTTAAGAACGTCTGTAAAGTCGTTGAAAAAAAAACTAGTAGAGGGCCTAGAATTGACCCTTGTGGAACTCCAGTGAAACACGGTTTACAGCCAGATCGTAATAACTCTATCTGCACGTACTGCTTTCTTTGAAAAAGATAATCCATAAGCAATTGTAATTCTTCACCACGAATACCATACAATGGGAATATTTATTGAGCAAATCGCAGTGGTTCAACGTGTCAAAGACTTTGCTCAGATCTATGAAAGTCGCACTGACTAGATAGCCTTGATCGACGTGTCCCCTGATGTTATCAAGAAAGAAAGGTTGGTCGATCTTTTCATATGATATCCTAATTGATTATTGTTTAGCAGGTTTTCTGTCTCTAAAAGTTCTATCAGTTGTTGATGTACTGCTTTTTCTACGATTTTGGATACAGCAGGCAATACTGGTATCGGAGGGTAGTTAGCTGGATCAGTCCTTGAGCCTTTTTTGTGGATTGGAACTACCTTGGATAGTTTTCACAGTGACAGTACTGTACAGCCTCTCACTGATAGGTTGAGAATATAACATAGAGGTTTAGATATCTGGTTTCAACAGTCTTTCAACATACCAGCAGGTAGCCTATCTACTCCTGCCGCTTTTTTACGTTTGAACTGTTTCAACTGATTTAACACAAAAAAATTAGAGGTAAACGTCATGTTGAATAGCTTCTCCGTTCTTGAGCGAATACGTTTTGCTGATTTCCTTACAAAGTCTGCCGGTCTATTAGACTTTTTCTTGAGAACGTTAACTGCAGTTGCATAGTATTCGCTGCGTTTCTCGACAAAAGTTTTATTTTTGTTATGTTAGTAGAGGTATGATTAGTTTTACTGGGAAAAATCCTTTTGATACATTTCCAGAATTGATGCGCATTTCTAGAATGTTCATTTAACACATTTCGGTAGAAAACACTTTTTGATGATTTTTATTTGTTATTAAAACAATTACAAAGTTTTTGTACAGGCTCCAATCAGCGGGGTTTCTCGGACCATCTCTCCTTTTTTAAAAGCCGGTCTTTATCTGTTTTCAATTTTTTCATGTCATGAGTCATCCATTCACATGTTTATCAGAAACGTCTGCAACTGTTCTACTAAAGTAATCAACAGCATCGCTTACGTTTTATATTTCGTACCATGGGTTCCAATCAACTTGTTCCATATCATTAATCATTGAATCAGGATTTTATCTCGCATAGTTTCTACAAGTAATAGTTTTGGGTGTAAAAGTTCTATTGTTAATTTTTCGTACGCATCCAAGTAAGTCATGGTCGCTTATGTCCATTGGGAATACTCCGTCATTTGCAATTGCATCTGGATTGTTTGTATAAATTAAATCAATTAATGTTTCAGATTGGTCTGTTATACGTGTTGGTGTTTTAATAATTTGCGTGTAGCCGTGTAAAGTGAAAGCGTCTTTTATGTCCTTATTGTCTCCTGCTTTATTGTAATCCACGTTAAAGTCCCCAAGGATAATCACTTCTTTTTGTTTTTTTTGAAACGTTCAATAATGTTTCATTAAAAGTATCAGTGAAGTTATTTGATGCAAACTTTGAACTATTGGGAGGTCTGTAATAAACAGCGCATAAGAGATTTTTTTGCTTTGTTGAGTTGATTTCGATCCACATATATCCGCAAGATATTGTTTCAAGATCAAATCTCCGTTCCCATGATAAGTTGACCTCTATACAAAAAGGCAACTCCTTTACCATTTATGTATTTATGTATTTATGTATTTATGTATTTATGTATTTATGTATTTATGTATTTATGTATTTATGTATTTATGTATTTATGTATTTATGTATTTATGTATTTATGTATTTATGTATTTATGTATTTATGTATTTATGTATTTATGTATTTATGTATTTATGTATTTATGTATTTATGTATTTATGTATTTATGTATTTATGTATTTATGTATTTATGTATTAATGTATTTATGTATTTATGTATTTATGTATTTATGTATTTATGTATTTATGTATTTATGTATTTATGTATTTATGTATTTATGTATTTATGTATTTATGTATTTATGTATTTATGTATTTATGTATTTATGTATTTATGTATTTATGTATTTATGTATTTATGTATTTATGTATTTATGTATTTATGTATTTATGTATTTATGTATTTATGTATTTATGTATTTATGTATTTATGTATTTATGTATTTATGTATTTATGTATTTATGTATTTATGTATTTATGTATTTATGTATTTATGTATTTATGTATTTATGTATTTATGTATTTATGTATTTATGTATTTATGTATTTATGTATTTATGTATTTATGTATTTATGTATTTATGTATTTATGTATTTATGTATTTATGTATTTATGTATTTATGTATTTATGTATTTATGTATTTATGTATTTATGTATTTATGTATTTATGTATTTATGTATTTATGTATTTATGTATTTATGTATTTATGTATTTATGTATTTATGTATTTATGTATTTATGTATTTATGTATTTATGTATTTATGTATTTATGTATTTATGTATTTATGTATTTATGTATTTATGTATTTATGTATTTATGTATTTATGTATTTATGTATTTATGTATTTATGTATTTATGTATTTATGTATTTATGTATTTATGTATTTATGTATTTATGTATTTATGTATTTATGTATTTATGTATTTATGTATTTATGTATTTATGTATTTATGTATTTATGTATTTATGTATTTATGTATTTATGTATTTATGTATTTATGTATTTATGTATTTATGTATTTATGTATTTATGTATTTATGTATTTATGTATTTATGTATTTATGTATTTATGTATTTATGTATTTATGTATTTATGTATTTATGTATTTATGTATTTATGTATTTATGTATTTATGTATTTATGTATTTATGTATTTATGTATTTATGTATTTATGTATTTATGTATTTATGTATTTATGTATTTATGTATTTATGTATTTATGTATTTATGTATTTATGTATTTATGTATTTATGTATTTATGTATTTATGTATTTATGTATTTATGTATTTATGTATTTATGTATTTATGTATTTATGTATTTATGTATTTATGTATTTATGTATTTATGTATTTATGTATTTATGTATTTATGTATTTATGTATTTATGTATTTATGTATTTATGTATTTATGTATTTATGTATTTATGTATTTATGTATTTATGTATTTATGTATTTATGTATTTATGTATTTATGTATTTATGTATTTATGTATTTATGTATTTATGTATTTATGTATTTATGTATTTATGTATTTATGTATTTATGTATTTATGTATTTATGTATTTATGTATTTATGTATTTATGTATTTATGTATTTATGTATTTATGTATTTATGTATTTATGTATTTATGTATTTATGTATTTATGTATTTATGTATTTATGTATTTATGTATTTATGTATTTATGTATTTATGTATTTATGTATTTATGTATTTATGTATTTATGTATTTATGTATTTATGTATTTATGTATTTATGTATTTATGTATTTATGTATTTATGTATTTATGTATTTATGTATTTATGTATTTATGTATTTATGTATTTATGTATTTATGTATTTATGTATTTATGTATTTATGTATTTATGTATTTATGTATTTATGTATTTATGTATTTATGTATTTATGTATTTATGTATTTATGTATTTATGTATTTATGTATTTATGTATTTATGTATTTATGTATTTATGTATTTATGTATTTATGTATTTATGTATTTATGTATTTATGTATTTATGTATTTATGTATTTATGTATTTATGTATTTATGTATTTATGTATTTATGTATTTATGTATTTATGTATTTATGTATTTATGTATTTATGTATTTATGTATTTATGTATTTATGTATTTATGTATTTATGTATGTACAAGCGCTATGCATAGCCAAAATGCTTAAGCAATTAGGCCTAAACCTGGTATCCAGATACCTTACAAACTTATAGAGATTATAGAGCCGGAGCGAACGTTTGGTTTAAGGGCGTTAACCCTGAGGCTACACCCTAAATATATGAAATCCTGATTCTGGCCAAAGGTGGCCTGCAATGAGGTGACATTCTAGACCTCAGGTCATTTAGAATCTCACATGGAGGTCATAGATTTTTCGGTCACGCTTAACATGAAACGCCTTAATTCTGGCTACAGGGAGCAAATCTGGGTCTGGCTAGTCCAGCAGCTTGCTCTTGCGTAATGCACACACAAAAATACATACAGCTTTATATATATATACAAACATGTATATATATACACATATATATATGCATAGCCTATATTATTTTTCTGCATTACCATAGGAGGTTTATTCTAAAAAGAAAGAGGCAATCAACCAAACAACTTAAAGACCTGAGTTTTGATTTTAAGTACTTTCCCAGCCTGACCAGTACATTTACTCTAATTTTTTTCTGATGTGATCAGGTGGGGGAGGGGGGGGCTGCCAGGGTTGATTGCAAATTTACGTGTTGGTCTTGAGAACAATCAATAAATGTTACTTTGGCCACTTAATCCAATGTAACTGGCTCTAGGTAACTTTGCTAGCTATTTATTAAATGCACTATTTATAGAAAAGAATCTTTTTTATCTGCAGCAAAGCAAGTTATTTCTAATTTGAGGCAAACAGTTTAACAACAACAACAACCGTATGAATGAGAGTCTCATCAAATATTCAAGTCAAAAGTGAACTGCAATGTGGTAAAAAACATAGAAATCTCAGAGAAATCTCATCATCAGTCTACTGTATAAAAGCATCAAGAAAAATGTTTAAAATTTATATTTAATTTACAAGTGAAAAAATCCTATGGGAGTACATAAGCAAAAAATAAAGAGTAAAAGGGAGGACATAATAAAATCCTTGTGTATGCGAAAGTAATTACCGGTTTCCATAACAAATTTTCTAAATTTAATAAATAATATAAATTCCCAAGACCATTAGCAAATGGTAACAATGGATGAATATTCTAAATTACATCAAATATTGTTATGCTTTTTAAGTGATGGGTAATATCGGAAAACAAATAGCTGCTAAAGTAAATTTACCTGTTTCCATAAAAGCAACTTTCCTTTTCATCCTTTGTTTATTTAAATGCCATATGAAGCAGCTAATGATTGCTGAACCAACCACCATGCCAACTGAACCATACAAAGTATTTCGGAAGCTTTGGTGATCGGGATTGAAGATTCTTTGGTCTTTGCTTCCTGGGTCTCCTTTTAACTAAAAGAAATCAAGTAAGGTATGTTGTATGAAGAAAGATTTTAGAAATTATCTTTGTAAATATGTGATCTTATTAATGAATAAATATAAGTATCAAACAAAGAAGGGAAGGCCCGCGATTTGAAGAAGTACAGAATATTTGGGACAAAAATTATTATTGAAACACACTCCTCAGGCTCTCACTTGGATTACATTTCTGTTTATTGCAATGGCTTTGGTAAAGGGTAAGAAGAATGCTTTTCTTCAGAGGTAAGAGAGAACAAATGGTCAATATGTTATAAACCCATGTATTAATTACAATTTTTTTGTCATTAAAACTTGTTTCCTACACAAAGAAACTGGTTGTTTAAGGGGGAACAGACAATTGTAGTTGAAGTAAAATTACAAAAACATTCGATTACATTTGTATGTCACAAAAGCACAAACATCTTTTGGATGATGATAATTCTTCTTGCTCTTCCAAACAGAGTGGTGATGATTACGAGCTGAGGTTGGATAGTTTTCTGCATTATTGAGGTACTGGTCGGTTTGAGTTGGTTTCCTGCAGATGGTAACAGGAATGTTGCAATCTGTTTGCCTCTTTACTAGTTCATCTAGAAAGGGTATTTCTCTCTTTTCTTCTTTCTCCATAGTGAATGCAATATGCTATCAAAATCGATGGAATTACATTACATTCTCCCCTGAACCTTTTCTTTTTTTATTTTATAATAATTTAGAAATTTTTCTTTTCAGGTAAATAAAAACACTAAATAGAAGTAAATTGCATGAAAAACAGAAAAACTTTTAAGCAAAATAAAAACATTGAACTCAAGACGATCTAGTTTAGTACTTAAGATTTTTATACTAATTTTACCTGGTATTTTTCGGTGAAGTTTAAAATGTACTGATCAATCCAGTAACGGTTGACCTTAAAGTAACTTTTTACGTCCTCTGATAGCCTATTCATTTCACCGGATAGTACAATTCCTTCACCAAAGCCACTTGGAATTACTTTGGAAATCAATAAATGGAATTTTGATAATTTATCTTGGTATTTTCCTGCCACATGTAGATTCAAAAGACCAACATCGACTTCCATGACACTGAGAGCTTTTAATACTTCTTCAGGCATTGTGTACGTTGTATCTAACAAATAGAAATAAAATACTAATATTTTATAAAAATCGACTTTTAAATCTATATTTTTTTTTGCTTATGAGTATGCTCTAATGAAGATGATGATAATAATAATAATAATAATAATAATAATAATAATGATAACAACAAATACATCACCCAAAGTCAGATGTAGACCGAATGTATTTACCAAGATCATCTGGTGGTAGAGGACTGATTCAAGTTAAAACAACTTTCAAGACAACAACAATTGGCCTGGCAACATATCTAGAGAAATCTAATGATCCATTCCTGAAATGAATTAGCCAATACGAAGATAGAAAGAAGTCTTACTCGATAAAAAGTTTTGCTGCCAAATTTAGCAACATTCATCAAAGCCAAACTACGGAAAACATCTAACATCGTTCTCAATCAAGATACTACCATAATGGAATTGGAGCAAAATGGAACTTATAATTATCTTGGAATAAATGAAGGTGACGGAATTCAACACTTGAAGATGAAGGAAAAGATCCGAAGAGAGTATTATAGAAGAATAAGAATGATCCTTAAATGTGAACTGAATGCCATCAACAAAATCAAAGGGATTAACACTGTGGCCATACCAATCGTAACTTACAGCTTTAATATTATCAACTGGAGAGCTAAAACAACAAGAATCTAGAAAGAAAAACGAGAAATCTTCTTACTAAAGAACGAATGCATCACCCAAAATCAGATGTAGACCGAAGGTATTTACCAAGATCATCTGGTGGCAGAGGATTGATTCAAGTTGAAACAACTTACAAGACAACAACAATTGGCCTGGCAACATATTTATAGAAATCTAATGATCCATTCCTGAAGTTAGTTAGCCAACACGAAGATAAAAAGAAGTCTTACTCGATAAAGAGCTTTTTGATGCCAAATTCAAACAAGAGCCAATTGTGAATGAGATTGCGGAAAAGAACAACGATTCAGTAACTAAGCTTGCTAAAANAAGAACGAATGCATCACCCAAAATCAGATGTAGACCGAAGGTATTTACCAAGATCATCTGGTGGCAGAGGATTGATTCAAGTTGAAACAACTTACAAGACAACAACAATTGGCCTGGCAACATATTTATAGAAATCTAATGATCCATTCCTGAAGTTAGTTAGCCAACACGAAGATAAAAAGAAGTCTTACTCGATAAAGAGCTTTTTGATGCCAAATTCAAACAAGAGCCAATTGTGAATGAGATTGCGGAAAAGAACAACGATTCAGTAACTAAGCTTGCTAAAAGAGTGAAACAACATGCGGAAACCAAAGCCCAAGACAAAATTATAAAGAAATGGGAAAGGAGCAGGTCTAAAAGCGGAAACTGAAGGGCTTATAATTGCAGCCCAAGACCAAAGCATAGCTACGCGATTGTACCATCATTGAATCATCAAAGACAGAACAAACCACTCTGCCATTTATGTAACAAATATTGTATCGACCATATTTAGCTGCGTGCCATGAGTTAGCCAAGAGAGAATACATCAAAAGGCATAACAATGTCGCAGTATACATGCACTGGAATATCTTACAGTATTACAACATCAATACAACCGAGAAGTGGTATGAGCACCAACCAGAAACAGTTACAGAAAACAAAGAAGTTGCCATCTGGGATATGCAAGTCCACACTGATAGAACCATCAAAGCCAACAAACCTGATATTATTAAGAACAAGAAAGAAAAAACATGTATTGTAATTGATATGGCAGTACCTTCTGATCGGAATATAGCAGAGAAACTCTCCAAGTATACAGATATGGAAATTGAGATTACAAGAATGTTGGGAATGAAGCAATTAATTGTGCCAGTTGTGATCGGAGCACTAGGAGTAATCAAGAAAGGCATTGACAAGCAAATCAGCAAAGTTTCTGGAAACATAAACGTTACCGAATTGTAAAAACTTGCTCCGCCCACATCCTACGAAAAGTATTATCAATTAAATGGATTTTGACTGCTTATTAGAGCCCAAGACCCAGGATTGGATTAGGCGCTAATGGTGAAGAAAAAGAAATACAAAGAAAAATTAGAGATAATAAAATCCGAAAAACTATCACCTTATTACCTGCTTCTCAACATCATATAAACTCCTAACTTCAATCTTGTCAGAAAGAACATATATACACTTACAGGACAACAACATCTTCCCTATCGAACAAAAAGGTTGTAAAAAAGGATCCTACGACTGTAAAGACCAATTGCTTATAAATAAGATGATATTAGAAAACGTGAAATTGAAACACAAAAATTTAAGCACTGCCTGGATTGATTATAAAAAAGCCTTTGACAGCGTTCCTCACTCTTGGATTCTGCGATGTCTAGAACTATTTAAAGCGTCTCCTACTCTAATAAACTTTTTCGAAAACCTCTATGAAATTATGGAAAACCGATCATCTTCTTTGTCACGCGAAGGGTATTTTGTCATCTTCTGGTATTCAAATTAAATGTGGAATTTTTAAAGCAGACTCGCTCTCTCCTTTGCTCTTTTGTATGGCACTCATGTCCTTATCTGAACTCTTAAATTAAACCGGATATGGATATAAGATCAACAATGAGAAAGTAGATCACTTCTTCTACATGGATGAGATGAAGCTTTATGCTAGTAATGATGAAGAACTTGAAGGGCTACTTAAAACAGAAAAAGCATTTAGCGATGACATCGGAATGGAGTTTGGATTAGACAAATGCGCCAAAGCAACATTTAAATGGGAAAAATTGACAAACACATATAATGTAGTGATTAATAACGATGACGTAATTAAAGAACTAGATCAAGAAGAAAATTACATAATGTCGTAATGAAGGAGATGGCATACAGCACGCGAAAATGAAAGAAAAAATCAGGAGAGAATGCATTCAAAGAGTCAGGTCTATTATGAAGACAGAGTTAAATTCAAAAAATCGAATCACAGCTATTAACACACTTGCGATACCGCTGGTTACTTATAGTTTCAATATCATCAACTGGAACTTGAATGACATTATGAAACTAGATATAGAAATTAGAAAACAATTTACCTGCCATAAAATGCACTTTCCAAAATTTAACAAAGACCGATTGTATGTACCCAGAAATAAAAGAGAAAGAGGTTTGATTCAACTAGAATTATTTTACAAAACCAGCAGAGTTGGACTCGCTCAGTATTTATACAACAGAAATGATTGTAAGCTGCAATTAGTCAGTCTTCATGAAAATTATACAAAACTTTATTCTGTCATTAAAGAATCAGAAAACTTTTCTGTCCAGCTAAATCTCGAAATGCAGGAAAGCAATGACTTAACCCCAACTGAAATTGCCAGAAAGACAAAGAAATTGGCTAAAAATATCGGATTAAAACAGCTTGAATAGCGGTAGCAAGAAAAGCCCCTCCACAGACAGTTTGTATCTCGAGCTAAACATGCTGATATTGATTAACTTGCAAACCATCAGTGGCTTAGAAGCTCCGGATTGGAAGAGGAAACTGAAGGCTTTATCCTTGCCGCCCAAGATCAGAGCTTGTTCACCCGAAATTATCAGGCAAACGTCCAGCAATGGAGTGGGGGAAAAAATGTAAGTTTTGCGAGGAGAAAACTGAGACCATTGATTGTCTACGGTTGGTCGATATTAACACCAGGAGAATACAAAAACCGCTAGGACAGGGTTGGGCAATACCTCCATTTGAAGATCTGCAAACACTTCTCTGTAGAGACTGACAGTAAATGGTAAAAACATCACCCAGAACCAGTCACTGAGGGACAAACTTTTACCATCTTATGGGATTTTGAAATCCACGCAGATTGCCCAATACAGGCTAACCGTCCTGATGTTGTCATCAAGGGCAAATAAAACGCATGTTGAAAAACGACAAGCCAACAAATGACGTCACAATTACAACAGAAAATAAAGACTCTCTAAAAGTTTTCATGCATACCAACTACGCTGGAGAGAAAGGTAAACAATTACTGAAAAGTTGTTTAAAGAAACTGCGACGTTGTACGAACCAAAAAGTGGAATTTGTTACGCGTTACTCTGTTATAAAACTATCCTTCTTTACAAACATGAGAGATAAGCAAAACAAACTCAATAAATCATCTGTTGTTTATGAGTTTACCTGTCCCGGATGCAGTTGCTCCTGCGTGGGCAAAACGGAAAGAACTTTGTTTGAAAGAACAAAAGAATACACAATTTGTGTAGATTCTGCTATTAAAACTCACGTGGATAATTGCCCCAATGTAGACTGTTTATTTTCACTATATAACATAATGGCAAATGATGTCAATCCAATGGATTTCAAAATTAGTCTCGTGCAGGACAATACATCGATTATTGACTACTCAAACAACTGAAACATTCTTTTATACAAAGAGGCTTTTTATATAAAAGAAAAGTGCCCTGCATTAAATTGCGGAATAAAAGCCTCTCGAGAGATGCAATTGTTTTAACTTCTTTATACCTATCTTTGTTTCTTTTTTCCATGATTGCTTTCTAATAAATTAATTACTTTTTACGCAACAAATTTCTTGTATTTATAGCTTGTTTTCAAATGTATTTTTACTGTCCTGACGATGATTTTGAAAAGGAATCGAAAATTAGACTCTGATATAATCTAGTTACTTTCTTGATCAATACTTTGAATGTTAAAGTTATCAAGATGACCTTAGTCGATTTTGTTTTCTTGCTTTATGTTCAATAATAACCTGAAGTTGTTTTTGAGAGATTAGAAGAGAAGGAGAGAAATATTGATAACATACCTGACGCCGATGAAGCTAAAAAGTTCTAGAAAGGGATTTGGGAGAAAGAGATAGGGCATAGTAACAAGGCATAGTAGATTTAGTCAGTTGAGATTAAAGTTTCATGAAAAGAAACAACAGCAATCTGATCAAAAAATCTCAACTGGAACTTTTAGAAACCAAGGATATTGAATTAAGAACTTAATAGCTCTTCACTTTTTCCTTAAAGCTATGTTCAATGATTGTTTGATATCAGGCTTTGTAGCAGAGTGCTTATCTAAAGGAACAACAGTTATGATAATTAAGGATAAAACCAATTGTATGACATAACTAAATATAGGCCCATTACATGCTTTTCATTGCTTTGGGTGCTATTCATTGGTATTTTATCTAAAGAGATTTATGATCAATTGAAATTGAATGACCTCCTTCCTGTTGAGCAAGAGGAATGTCATAAGGGGTGCCGTGGTTGTGATGCAGACAAGGGTGAAATATCGATAAATCCTCTACTTTTTCTAGATAATTTCAAAATGTTTACAAAACAAATTAAAGAGTTGGACATGCTAATTAATACAATTTGTGTATTAATAAATGCGGTATCCTAGTAATTAAAAGAGGGAATGTGTTCAAGAGCAAAGGTACAGAGACTCCTTTGGGCGAGATTATAAAAGAGATTGACAATGAGGGCGTCTATAAATACCCATGAGACTGAAAACATTAACGATTAATAGATAAAGGAGAACTTGAAAGCTGAATATATAGGGAGACTGAAAAAAATGCTGGTCTCAGTTGAACAGTAAAATGTTGTAAATGCTATCAACATTCAGGCTATGTCTCTTATCAGGTACAGTGCAGGGATAATTAAGTTGAATCTAACTGAACTGAACGAGCTTGATAGGAAAAACAGAAATAATTTTACCATTTATAGAATGTTTTACAAAAGAGGCGATGTAGATAGACTCTGCCTTAAAAGATTTTAAGGTCGTAGACAAGATTATTGTTAAGAACTGTATCCTTATTGAAAACAAGTGTTTAAATATGTAACTCTCGTAAAGTGAATAATCTATGCTGAAAGCTGTGATGAAGGAGCAAGAGATCGATTAGGGTAATCAAAAGAAAGAAATTGACAAGAGCGAAAGGAAAACATGAACAGTAAAGAACTGGATACTGTTGAGCACCGAGTTTAGAGACAGACAGTCATGGAACTGGTTAAAAAATGGCGACCATAAGAAAGCAACCGAAGGAATGATGTTGGCTACCTAGGAGCAGGCTTTGAGAACCAAATTGATTCAGTTTCACATTGACAAAACAGAAACCAGCCCCCTTTGCAAATTGTGGGGAACGTGAAGAAACTGTTGCGCATATTATATCAAAATGTTCACAGCTGGTGCAGACGCAATACAAAGAATGAAGGCATGATGTTGTTGCCAAAGGAATACGCTGGGAACTATAGAAAAGTGAGAATTTGAACAACTGTGAAAAGTGGTATGAGCATAGTTAAAAACGAAGACAGAGAATCAGGTGAAGACACTTCGGGAAATTTTAATATAAACTGATAAAGAATTGAAACATAATTAGTCCGACATTCTTCTCCAAAACAAACAAACAAGATCTTGTTTGATCATTGACGTTGTTTGTATTCATTTGTATCCTTGCGTTCATTTGACACAAGGATCCAGCTGGAAGAAAATGAAAAACTTACCAACTATCAGAACTTGTGTTAAGAATCTCGGATTTTAGTAATACCAAAGTCATCCCAGTTATCATTGGAACTCTTGGGATCATTTCAAAGGGTTTTAAGGGCTGGTTCAAAAACATCGACCTGAACATTATTTTGGAAACATTACAGAAAGCGTGCCTGCTAGGAATGGCAAAAATTATTCATTATGTGTTAATTATCTGAGGCTACAGATAGTGGCTTGATATTTATCTGAAGCTGAAGCTGTGATATAAACTGAACATTACAATAACAATGATAACAACAATAATTGTAATAATAATAATAACAATAATAATAATAATAGTAATATTTATAGATATCTTTTCCATTTATAAATGAAATTTTTAATAGCAACGTTCTTTCTCTTTTTCAGTTTTCCTCGTTTGTCCTAATCTCTTAATCTCTTGTAAAGACAAATGGTTATTTGAGGCTTTGCCAAAAGTATAGAGGAGCGAAAAGAACAAAAAGAAAAACTAAGAAACGTAAAATGAG
The DNA here is from genome assembly GCA_003991215.1 of Morbakka virulenta. Taxonomy (NCBI): domain Eukaryota; kingdom Metazoa; phylum Cnidaria; class Cubozoa; order Carybdeida; family Carukiidae; genus Morbakka; species Morbakka virulenta. The sequence continues at coordinate 1,291,360 of RDPX01000172.1, forward strand.
CTGGTTGAATTATTTTTGCATTACTGATGAAAAATAGAAGTTGGTTGCTCAAGCAACTGATATCTTGAAGAATAAAAAAATTTATTATAAAAAAAAAATTATTATTCTCAGCGATAATCACCAGCACATTGAATTTCTATGTTTTTAATATCAATAGTGGGTTCCTTCCACTAAAACAACTCCTTGTGTGTGTGTGTGTGCCAAAGAGAGTGTATATGTGTGTGCTTAATGAAACAATTCGGAAATTTGATTAAACATTTATTGCACTATTTCCCTTTCAAATTTTTTTGTGGATGTTCTAGTTTGGTTATTGTTGTTATTGTATGTGTTTTTGTGTTGATTTCAGCAGCTACAGATGATGCTAGGCCACTCATCCCAACTCCATCAGAATGAGTATAGATTTGGGTAACAAGTAAGTACTATATCTCTGTTAAAACAAAGTTGACATATTGCAGGACGTCAAGCACTGGTATCTTTGTTTTCCGACTAAATGTTGTGTAATGCTTGATTAAATCTTCATCATGTTTTAATATATCATTAAAAGATGCATTTGTGTATTTAGCAACAATGTGCTCTGATGTTGTGATTTTAGTAAAAATGGAAGTGAAAAATTTTCTTGCAGACTTGCTTCTAGAAAGTGAATTCACTTCACTGTTAACATGAAAATGATATAGCATTACTCTTTGAACCCCATGTCATATGTAGAGATGGAAAACCTTCAGTTACACTGTATCGCAAAACCAATTCATGCTGACGAATATTTATACTCTGTTTGAATTCTAATCATCAAATCCTTTGCAAAGAAAGTCTGGTATCTTCATTGGTAAATTGGGTAAAGAATGTTATAAGGGAAGAAAATGATAAAAGTTTTTAGATTGATCATATTAAGGTTGCTTTGATCACTAAGAAATACGAACAAAAATGGTAATAAAAGTAGAAATTTGAATTAAAAGAAGAAGAAGTGAAATGGAGCCAAACACAAATCAACAACATTCCGATGTTTGTATCAAGTGAAATAATAATAATGCACCTAATATTGAAACAACACGAAGTAAAATATGTTCTAAACTCTAATCAAATATTTCATAGTACAATAGCTAACCCAAAAGATACAATCTCATTAAATGATTAAAGAAATACAGCTTATAAAACACCATGCAAAGAATGTGATGCAAAATAGAGAGATGAAACTTAAAGATCTTTCAAAATACGAGTCCAAGTACAGTTGCTTACTGTAAGAAAATATACATAAAAACTAAATAACGGACCAAAGGGGGATCGAAGGTTACAAATTGGTTGTCAAGAAAAGAAAAAAAAATTGACAGAGCGTCAAGGATCACCGCCAGAAAAATAAAGGAAAAGAAAAACATATAAACAGTACATCACATCAGCTTACAGATATTTTGTTTCCAGGTTTACTTAAAAGATAATATTTTGCTCCAAATAGCGAGTAAAATTACATTATTGAAAAATAATTAATAACTTTCCTTTGGTTAATTAAAATAAAGTTTGTAGCTATTCGGATCCTGCACTACTGCAAATTAATTTTGTGAAACAAACTAAACCTTTTCAGACTTGAATTCCAGAAACAATAAACAGTGTCTTTAATTTATCAATATCTATGCTAGCGAATATCTATGCGTCCAACACATGCTAGCGTGTAAAATGGACGTTAAACCGCATATGATGATGATGATGATGATGATATGCTAGCAATGAAATAAGATGTAACTGTCCAATTCATATAGCTCCACTTTAGTTACTTTTGCTTCTTATACTATTACTCATATCTGGGAATAGACTAGCGATTACTAGTTTTTTTGTGACACGCTGTGATTTTATTTTATTTTCCTTTCATATATTATTAAACTGTGAAGGAAGTTTCTGTCCTTTCTAGTTTAATGGTTACTTGACAAATATGAAAATCTGAGTTGCTAAAGAAGAGTAATGTCTTCTCTGATTTATACTTTCGTGAGAAGGGTAGGATAAGATTAAGAAAAAACATTTGTTTATTTTGAATTCTTAGTCTTAAAAGTGGAACAGAAACATGAAAACCTGTGTTCAACATTCTTTCTCCTTTTTATCATCACAGGAAATTTCATCCTATTTACGCATGTAGGGTCAAGGTGGCAACAAAATTTTCTTCCAAGACAGGAACAAGTGATCTTAAAATTTATGGAGGGCATGAAGCATTGCCATAAAATATTGAAAAATATGATGGTTGCAGAATAATCTGGTTAAGAACGTCACGAATCTGTAATGATATCTTATAACTCATCGTTGTTTACTATAATTACATTATTTACTCATTGTTTGTTTACTCTTACGACTCACCGTTGTCTACTTTAGCGTTCCTCCTGATAGCAAGATTATATTCGTAACTCTTATATATTGCAGCTGTCTAAGAATAGAAAATGCTTTCATATATCAGCAATGTATGGGTAAATGTTATCAAAAGTGATCCACGACATTACTATAAAAAATATCCATAAAAACACTTATATACACCCATATTAAGTGAAACTACAGAATATTCTGATTCTTTCATTCAAGTGAAAAAGAACCTTGAATAATTTTACTCTCAGTTTATAATTATCGAACATAATGATTTGACTGGATTTCTGTTTAGTATTACTCAAACTGACTCCATTGAATACTTCTACACAAAACACTTACCATCCATCAAATGTTCTTACAGTGAAATCATAAAGCAACTTAATTTTCATCAAATCATCAAATAATTTTCATCAAACTTAATTTTCATCAAAAATATAAAACGTGAAAAAAGAATACAGTCCATATTGGAAAAGACACAACAAAGATTGAACAATGGAAATCAACAGCACCCCATTGATTGCTTTAGTGGGAAGTGAAAACAAACTTCAGGTTATTAATGTAATGAATACCAAATATTTCAATCTGCAAATGGTTTAAAACAACAAACACAGCAACCATAAGCTTTTGGATTAGAAACTGACCTCACCACCAAAGAAAAAAACAAACCTGGCATTGAACAACCTGCAAGACATCCTTAAAATGTTAACGAGATAAGAGTTTGTCATACTAAAAGCAATACAAAAACACCTAACAGAAGACCTACCCATAGACAGTGTCTTTCACTTGTCTAGGTGCAACGAATGAAGTTCAGGCATACTTAGCAGTAGGATTTAAAGCAAGCATCAAACTCACAGCTGTTCACATACATATAAGCAATACGTTGTTTGGTGTCTTGTCTCTTTAATCTTGTCAAATAAGATTAAAGAGAATCCTGAATTTCCTTATGATTCCCATGAATAAAACACTTTTCCTTGGCTATGTCAATAATAATGTGCTGTAGAGTACATAGTCCCAAAGAAAAGCTGTTCTATACGCCGCTACACTTTATTGTATGCACAGTTAGAGTAGCTATCTAAAACGTGACATTTAAAGAAAAGTTTTAGTTTAGAATCGGAAATGCAGGTAACATAGCAATTACTGTCACAAAAGGGTCCCAACTTGTGATGCTTAATAGCTTCCTTCATTTGTGCCTGCATTTCAAAGGCAGCCATTTTGAATAAGGGCTATGGATGAATTCATTCACCTAGATACCTCAAAGGAATAACTGTTTTATAGTTATAGCATAAACTGTTAAAAAGGGTACTTAGAACAAAATAGCCTGAGTCAAGGGGTGCAGTGGTTCAAGGTGGAACCTAATATGCCACCCAAGTCAAAATAATTTGGCTGGATCTCCCTATTGGCTGATCAGCAAGTGTCATGGATTCAAAATGATTTTCATATTCACACGTTATAATTTACTCAATTTTTGGGGGGTAGGGAGGGGTTGTGAGGGGCTGAAAGAGTATTGACACAACAATAGTGCTTGATAGATTGCACTGGTAAACAAAGAAAGAATTTTCTGTTCTCTGGCATGGAATTTAAGAACAGTTTTGGATTAATTTGAGGGTGCTCAATTCAAATCTGATCTTAGATTTTCTTAATCACATCAAGTTTTTGTGCTATACATATTTATATTTTTTCATGAATTTTTAAGAAAGTAATATCCTATCAAATAGTGCAGCAAAAAAAGGCCGGATTATATGGTTCATTTTGGTAATTTTATTTAGTCTCCCAATAAACTGAAGAAAATGTTCGTTTTCTTAGAACATGCATAACATAACCATTTTTTATGATACAAAAGTAAACAAACAGATTTCAACTTACACAACACTCGTTTGCAGGTAGTGGTTTTTATATTGATTTTGTCACTAAATTTAGTTTTTTACTGTTATTATTCTGCTGGGTTTTTTGTGAAACAATGCCTGAAGCGTGGGAGGTTGGGTAGAAATTCAAGGAACAACTCAGGTAGCTGACAACTTTTTTCTTCTTTGAAGGATGTGGTACTGACCTAACATTGGCCTCTACATGTCACCGAAGACAGTGCTCAAGTGATCCAAATATATTTTGCTACTTCTCTGGGAGCTTTACTTTGAAGAATCAGAGGTGCAACATTACTGACTTGTTAAGGGTGTGTATTTGACTTACTTCAAAGTACCACTTGGAGGCCAAGACAAGCATTGTGCTTCTCACAAAGTGTACAAAACCTGTGTTGAGACCTTGAGATCATGGTCTGAAGGAATGCAAAACTCAAGTTTGGAGTGACGATGGTTTGGAGAGAACCAAGCAATCATTTGGATGACTGCTATTTCTGCCTTGTCAATGTATTAGGTTTCAATAAGAAGAAAAAGCAATATTTGCATTACCCAAGTATCCCTTCAGCTGTTCGACCAGTTGCCCATAGTGAAGAAATAAATGTACCAATATTTACTAAGCTTCCAAAAACTGATGACACAGATCTCTTCTCACCTTCTTCTAGTGATGAAGAAGATACTACAGACATTTTTCAGCCCTGTGATGAAGACAAACCAATGCTGCTTACTCAGCAGGCTTTGAATGATTTGGCTAGAGATCTTTATCTACCAAAACAGTCTGCTGAACTGTTGGCTTCAAGAGTGCAAGAGAATCGAATGTTGAAACCCAGCACGTCTCATTTTATCGCAACAGGGAAGCAGAACTGCGGAAGTACTTCCAGATGGCCAGCTTGTCTAATGTACTGATGTAGAAGGGTTATTTCTCTTTATGGGACTTCCAGCTTATGATTTAAGGGATTGGAGGCTTTTTATTGACAGTTCCAAAAGAAGTTTGAAATGTGTTCTGTTACACAATGGAAATAAGTATGGCTCGGTACCAATAGGTCATTCTGTAAAACGTAATGAAGAATATAACAACATCACGATTGTTATAGAGAGGTTGCAATATCATGTTCATAGTTGGGTAATTTGTGTGGATTTGAAAATGATTAACTTTCTTTTAGCTCAGCAAGGAGGGTACACAAAATACCCCTGTTTCCTGTGTTACTGGGACAGTAGAGCTACAGCAGAGTATTGAGTGAAGAATGAATGACCTCAGCGACAGAGTTTGACATCTGGAGATAAGAATGTCATTAATGATCCTTTAGTGGATGGGAAGAACATTGTCTTTCCTCCCTTGCACATAAAACATGGAATGATGAAACAGTTTGTCAAACCTCTTTATCCCAGTGGTAAATGTTTCAGCTATATATGTTCAACTTTTCCTGGGCTTAGCGAAGAGGAAAAAGGCTGTTATATTTGATGGACCCCAAATTAGAACACTTATGAGAGATCCAAACTTTATCACATCCATGAATAAGGCAGAAGAACGAGCTTGGAACGCATTTTGTAATGCGGTGCAGAATTTGCTAGGGAATAAGAAAGCAGACAACTGTGAAGAGATCGTGGAAGAACTACTAATGAGCTTGCGAGATCTTGGATGTAGAATGAGTATCAAGATCCACTATTTACACAGCTATTTGGAGAATTTTCCGTAGACTCTTGGGGATGTGAGTGAGGAACAAGGGGAGTGTTTTCATCAGGACATTAAAACAACAGCTCAAAATCATGATGTGATGGACAAAAACTGAGTTTATATTCGTAATCTGCAGCCCAAATTTAGTTAGAATTCATTTAAAAACTCTTGGTCAAAAATATCGTGTTAACCAGTGTTGTTGAACTGAAAATCTCCACAACTGGGAAGATTCTGGCTATCAGGAAGGAAGGTTGTGATATGATCATCATGAACATCCTTTGTTTACGTCAGATGAAACTTCAGTGGAAAGACACCCATTTGGTATACGTGCTACCTTTTCAGGCGTTTTGTACCCTCGTAGTTAGATAACTTAATTCTTTACTTTCTTGTTATAATATTATTACAATGTGAGTGTATTGTATTCATATTGACATACCATGAAGCTGCCTTTGGATACTTATAAGAAAAGCAGAAAAGCAGAGATGAATACACTTTTACATTAATTTCATAAAATCAGCCTTAATGTCCAATAAAAACATGAAATATACATCTGAACATGTGTTTTCAAATTGCTTTTTATTTGTTTTCAAAAAAAGGGATGAACCATACAAAGCATAATATAAGAGATTAAAAAATAGTTAGGCATGGTTTCGTTTGACTTTTTTTGGTGCAAGCGTTGAAAGGTGTACACCAAAATACAAGTGGATAAGATTCATTGCACATAGATGCATACTGTTTTCAAAGAAAATCATCTCACATTTTAATAAAATTAACTTCCATTTGGTTTAAATGTTATTGTTTCTCTTTAGCACGGACTCAGGAAGAGAGGATTACACAAATTGAATTTTTAGTTCAAGAAGTACAGAAAATCCACCGATCATTTCACCAATTTAGAGATATTAAAGAATAGAAAGCTCTTATTTCTTATTTTGTGCAGTAGATGATCAAGCAACAACTTGCACAAGTTAAAAAAAGATTGAAACCCCCCAGTATTTTTCACCTTCTTCTACAATTTAATTTTCCTGCAGCTATTTCCAAATCTTTTCTCTAACATATCTTAGTAAGATTTCATTCAGAGAATTGTAAAAGACAAACTACGAAAAAATCAATGATTTATTTATGTACAGATTAGCAAAAAGTCAACATTCGCTACAAAACATGATCAAACATGCAAACGATATTGCTTAATATTACTTATATAACATGAATAAACACTAAGTACCAAAACAGAGAGAGAAAGTGTGTGTGTGTGTGTGTGTGAGAAAGAGAGAGAGACACACACACAGACAGAGAGACAGAGACACACATAGAGAGACAGAGACAGAGACACAGAGACAGAGACACACATAGAGAGACAGATACACACAGACACAGAGAGAGAGAGAGAGAGAGAGAGAGAGAGAGACAGACAGAAGAGAGAGAGAGAGAAAGCGAGACAGAGAGAGAGAGAGAGAGAGAGAGAGAGAGAGAGAGAGAGAGAGAGAGAGAGATCTTAAAAACATATAGGTGTGAGTGAGAGAGAGAGAAATAGAGAG
>RDPX01000172.1:1304414-1359487 GCA_003991215.1 Morbakka virulenta
ACCATCACACCAACCCTAGAGAAGAAGCTGGAAGCAGCAGAGATGTGGTTTCTACGCCGAATACTAAGGATTTCATGGACAGAGCATGTTACCAATGAAGAGGTACTGAGACGAGCAGGATGCAAAAGAAAGCTACTGTCCACCATTCGAAAAAGACAGCTGTCATTCCTAGGACATGTAATGAGGAAAGGGGAACTAGAAGAGTTGTAAGTGACCGGAAAGATTAATGGGAAACGAGGCAGGGGAAGACCAAGAACCACATTCATAGGAAGCATAGCAGCATGGTCTACAAAGAGCAAGCTTCAGTTCCTGAGGGAAGCGAAGGACAGGAAGCTATGCAGAGACATGATCGCCAAAATTCGGCTGGGACACGGCACCTGAGGAGGAGGAAGATAAAAAACTGGCCGTCAGTATGTAAATTTTTATATTTTCCTTGCGTTAAGTCTGCAATCGTCTATTGGAATAGGACATGGAAAAGAAAAGAACAACTAAAAACACCAAGATGTTTTTGTTTTTGTTTACAACATTTCAAAGATATTGGATTTTCGTTAGAAATGCCTGTACAGTACATTTGTTACCCTCTCGGCCTTAAAAAACCCACAATATTCTAACAAGAAAAGCAAAATGAATGGGACTTTTCTGACTACAGGATTATGTTGAAAAGTACAACAACTTGACGGTTATTTTTTTGTTTTGCTAGCTAAATAAGTACTCCACAACTTCATCTATACTAGTATATGTGCATGTATAAATTTACATGTAAACTATTTGGTTTATTCTAGTAATACCTACTTCATAACTCATGCAAGTAAAGGCCTGCTAGTATTGTTTTAAGCTCACAAAATACCAAGAAAAACATGTAATCGTCTTGAAACCCTTGGTTAGTGACCTTTCGAAACAAGTATTCTTAAGCTACAAAATGAGAGACGAACCAGAGTCACTCTTGCAAAATGTTCCATGAAAGAAAGAACATACCAATATGAAAAAGTCTCTTACTTACCAGATACCAGATAACTGTACCTGCCAAGTATGCCATGAGAAGTGAAATCAGCACCATAGGCCAACATTGCAAGACACTTTTGAACAGATTTAACAAACCCGATTGATATTTTATTTCGTCTCGTATAATCAAAGCACTGCCTGGTGATTTGACTACCCTAATGAATGGAAATTCTTTGGCTTTGGATTCTGAATCTTGCAAACCAAAAACAGGAAACGAAAAGTGAACATCGTTGTCTATATGATTTATAATATCTTTCCTTTTAATTTTTTCCGCAGGATGCCCTGATTTACTTCCCCTAAATTCACTTTTGGTAGAATAAGAAATGCATCCGCTGCAAACTGTTTTTATCATTCCGGGAAATAGAGAAGGAAAAAGACCATGAAATACGTTATTGCTTGCCTGGACGATGTAAGGCTGGAGGGCAAACCAGTTGGTATAAACTTGTCGAGGGCATTTGCAGGTTGCTAAAATAAAGTAAAGGAAAAAAGAAGAAAACAAATAAGGTAAAAAAAGGGCAAAACTATGGAAAAACTAAGGGAAAAATGAAAGAAAAGTAAGGGTAAAATAAGAGGGAAAATGATTAACAAAATAAGAAAGGAAGAGAAAACAACGAGGAATAATTTGAGAAAAAATAAAAAAAAATTTCCAAAAAATTATATTTCAAGGCAGCATAATACAAATAATACTATGTAGCAATTTGTTCTAAAATTAATACCGTTTATTGTTTTTACTATTTATTTTATGACTAAATGACTAATATTTCTTTGGTGTCGGTGACATATTTATATGTACTGTGTAACCAATTGATGCTATCGCTAGTTGAACTTACAGGAACAATATATGAAATAATTCCAGCGCAAAAATATTCACAGGTGATTGTATAGAACACCTATCATATATACCTTTCAATTATAAAGTGACGTGCTTCATATGTTGCATTCAAGAGAAGTCCCAAAGAAAAGAACCCTCCTTTCAATTTGACTTTCACTGTGATATCACCACCTTCCAGCAGGAGATAGTATATCTACATAACAGTTTAGTTATGTAAGAAATGTAGAATATTCAAGAAGTTGTTTGTGATTAATAGTAACACATGTTTGAGCCTCTTCCTTGTGAGCTTTATTTTCCTCATTCCTGGTTTGGCTCTTTCGCATTTGTCTTCTATGATTGATTTACCTAGGATGACGATTGATGCTCATATGTACTCTTGTTGCCAAGAGAAGTGATTAGCATCTAGCATTCAGCAAAATAGGAAAAATCAAGCTCATGAGGTCATTTCGTGATTTTCCATCTGAAATATCCCAAAACATTATCAATACAATATCCTCCCACTCTCGATAGGATTTGCATTAATAGCAGCAGCATAGATTATGGCAACTGTAACATTGTATTTTGGCGAATTATTTCAAAATAGATTAATGAATGAATGAAAAAATTTATTGGATTTTAAATAAACTGATTTAATCTTCACCCCCTCTTCCTAAACAAATACATACAGAGAAAACAATAAATATAAAAATAAATATAAAAAATAAACATAGAAAATATAGAAAAAGTAATTCTAAAATAGATTTTAATATTCTTATCGTTACTTAAAACAATGGTAATGAGGACAAAATTGTACCTGTATTTGAGCAGATAGATAGTTGAATTACCTCTCAATCTATCTTATTATGTTTGATTACAAAGATTATTTATTTTATTTATAATCTTGAATTTAATAAATTTAATATTTATTTATTTTATTATTTAATTTCTCTGTAACTACAAAGATTGAACTCTGTCTGCAACCCTTAAAAAACAAAACGAAACGAAAAAGAAGACGATTTTTACTACAAGAAACAAATAGTTTTAAATAGAAATTTTATTATAGGCATAGTTTTCATTGAGAATTGACAGTCTTGACACCAAGTGCAAATTCTCTACAAATACTACCCTAGATTTTCAAAGGAACATGGAATATACAGTTATTATCAACACTGAATGAAATGTAAGTGAACTCACATGCAAGTGCTTTGTGTGTGATGACACTTTCTCCACCAGCAGTAAATCCTGATACACCGACTGAATGTGTTTCATAATTTTTCAAATTTCTAATTTTTAATGAAAATGTAAAAGCATCTACTATGAAAATTTGTGGTGGCTTGGGTTGAATTATATCAACACCAGATGTGCTCACATGCTGTAGATAAATTTTAAATCCAATTAATATGCCATTGACATCCTCTTCAGGTATTGGCTTCCACTTGATATTCAATTCAGTGGTTGAATATTTATCAAAAATGCGTATCTCGGGTCCCATGTTGGGTGCTATATTAGAGAGGAAGAATAGATAAAAACACATATTGATTTATTTATTAGTCTGAATACACCATCTTATCTAAAATATTTTAAGGCATACGGCAGTATTCCCTTTTAATACTTGTTTAGAGGACAACAAAATGTTACAAGAAACACGAGCCACATTGCCGTCCAGGCACTTGTACAGCTGTAATTCTAAAGAGATGGATTCCATAGCATGGACGCTAGTGTATTAAACAAACTATCTATACAAACAAGAAAATATCAATCTTTTAACGATATCGGATGATTATGAACTAGGCTTCGGTTCAGAATTTGTTATTTTAACTGTAGTTAAATACAAGTTATTAATGATGATATTAATAGTGCTTTTTACTGTATGACACTTTTGCTAAATAGTTTCTGGTAAAATGCATATGCCAATGCTTTATTCGAACTTAATAAATAAATAAATAAAAACAATGTTCACAGGTATTAGAATCAACTATATCATTTCAAAAATCTTGTCCTGTACAAAAGTAAAGGAAATTTTCCTGGGAATACTCACTTTAGGCCTGGAATTGTCAACGCTTTTTTTCCAAATCCGTATGGATGTACTCATATTTCAAGGAATTGTTGTAGATTATTTCTTGACTTATCAAAGGGTCAAAATTATTGGAGGGTTTGTTGGCAACTAAATGTTTTTTTACTCGCTTTGTTTAGAGTTCCAAATAAAAGGATTTGTAGATTTGCATTTTGTGCCTGTGAGCTACCGCGTAATTATAAGGAAGGGCGTGATTTTAAAACATTTAATATTGTCTTCAGCCGGTGGTTTCGGAGAGGTAACCATTAAAAGAATTACAACAAGAGTTTAAAACCTGGATTTTGCAGGGGAGTATACAAAAAACCTATATCTTTTACCATAGGAGACTTGTAAACTGGATTTGAAATCATTCAGAAATAATGTAAATAAGTGCATTGTAAAAATACATATATTCCCATATTCTATAAAAACATGTCTACAAAACTCCAGATTTCAATTAAGAGCTTTTTCTGTCAGCAAATTATTTGTCTCTTTAAAACCTAAATCTAGTTCTGATAAATAGACTTACTTTCTTTGGGGCTTATTTTTAACAAGAACTTCTAAATTGTAACAATGTTGGTATAAAAACTCTTTTGCAAGGGAAGCATTCCCATAGATATGGGCATTGTTAAATTATTAATTATAAATTAATTATAATTAATTACAATTAATTATAAATTAATTATAATTAATTATAATTAATTATAAATTATTATTATTCTCTATTGATTTCAGACAAAATAAGTAATTTTAAAACTATTTAATCCTTCGTTTTCTCTCTCTAACGGCAACTAGACAAAACAATATTGGAAATGAGAAAAAAACGGGATTTTGAAGAACTGACACGAAGACATGAAACATCTATCCAGAAAAGACAAGTGTATTGCAGTTTTACTTATGATTGATCATGAAATTGGATCTGCAAAGAGTATAATATAACATACAACGATGATATATTCATAAATTCAATTATTGGAACATTGCGTCTGCAAGAAGACAGATTTCTAAGATTCAAATTGATGTTAATGTTTAAAGTGATGGCACTTTAAACCTGAACAGTCATTTTGATAGTGTCTTCCGGAAGTCAGCTAACCGTCTCAAGCTACTTGGTAAATAAAGACCTCAACTTGACTTAAAATCTGCAAAAGCCATTTACAATTCAATGGTGGTACCTACTCTTACCTATTGTAGTGTTCTTCAAGCTAACTTTAGTTCGACAAAACTGAAGTCGTTACAAATGCTGAAAAGTCGTGCTTCAAAGATAATCTCCGAAAACAAAAGAGACTGTACTGTTGAATTACCATGCCTTCAAAACGTAACAAAACGTCATCTCTGTTACTTCGTTCGTAAGTGCATAGTTAAAGACATATGTGAACAGTTTGGTGAATATTATCAACTCATTCAGCACAATCACGGTACACGTAATAACGATCTTTCCTTGAGACTACCAAAAATGAGGACAGAATATGGAAAAAGAGCAGTTTCGTTTACTGGCGCGAAAATTTACAATGAGCTACCAATGGATGTGAGAAAGATAAAAATTTTTAATTCTTTTAAGTTATCAGTTAAACAATTTTACAGTTAATCAGTTTTTATTTTTAAATCCTTTAAATTGTTATTAAAGTAGTTTTTATCTTAATTTTACAGGACGCACATTGATAACAGCATATCTTTTTGTTGAAGTGTTTTATCCTGTATAAAGATTCATTATAAATAAAAAAATAAATAAATAAAAAATAAGTAAATAAATAAATAAATAAATAAAGTGTTTTGGACCTTTTTTTATGCTTAATCTATTGAAAACCAAAAATAGTGTTTGATCAACAGACTTACGTCCTTCAGGAGTTTTTACAACAAATACTTGCTTTTCTCCACTCCCAACAGTAGTTATTCCACTGAGTTCAAACCAATAGATAGTGTAGGGTTTTAAATTACGAAGTAATTTTCTTGTAACACTTGGAGGTGTTGTCACATGTATGATCCTACTTTGATTGTATATTTTGTAAGAAATTTTGTAACCTAGAAATGGCCCGTGATGTTTATCCTCTGGTATACTCTCCCAATCAAAAAATACTTCTGTAGGTCCCATTAATTGTAACTGAATATTTCCTGGTGGAACAGATGGAACTAAAATAAAAATAAAAATTATCTAATAGAGCACCATTTACAAAAGTATTTTCATGTATTTAATTCTCTTTATCTACCATTCCTTTGATATGCTTTTCTTTTAGATATTACTTAAAAAATATAATATTCACAGTCTGATGATGCGAGAAGTATCACACGAAACGTAACCCAGAAAAAGCTTACGACTCAAGACATGATTGTGATTGTGACTTGATCAGTAAACTAAACTTCTACAAAATCAAAACTTGCATTTCTACAATATATGTTTTGTGGAAAATTTGGACTAATCGAAAGTAGACTTCCAAAGGAATCATTTGGAACAAACGCGTATAATATACTGGAATCATGGGTTACACGATTGTCAACTAAATTACAATGGACAAGCTCTTACACCCATAGTATTTACTATAAAAGTAAAAAGGAATATAATTGTATTGTTTGTGCTACTTGGAATCGTGTAATGGTATATTAATACATACTTATTACCAATAGTATAATCTCATGTATCATTCTTGGATTAATTAACAATACAATCTCCATCCTAAATATAAAACTATTGGAATCACTTTTACGTATTTAAAAACATAATTGTTCGTATTTCTTAATCTATTCTTCTTTTTTACGAAGTCGGTTTATTTCGTTTGGACATGTTATATCGACAAACAAAAATGTTTTCTTTTCTCTATCTTCTTAGGTAAGATCTGGTCTCCTCGAGGTGCAATTTGTTCTCATTCGGTGTTCCCAATCCCAATACAGCTTCTTGCCTTCATTCTCTAACACTTTACCCTTTTCCCATCTCTGGGGTACCACTTCGTTCCTTCTGAAAGAAATCATTTCTCCGTTGCCCGTTTGACTGCAACTTTGAGTGCATTCTTGTGTCGCTTCACGTATTCTGATCCTGCAAGCTTTTTACATCCAGACAGGAGATGTTGTATTGTCTCTCTCTGTTCTCCACACAACCTACATTCATCGGTATCAGTGAGTCCTCTTATCTTCTTCCACGCTCTTAATTCCACCATCTGCTCCTGTAAAGTGAATATTGACGCCGTTTTTCTTGGATCTGTATTGCACTTTAACCATACGTAATCTTCCTTCTCGTATCTCAATGAAATTTCGCTTTACAGTGGTTTCTCTGCTAACCTTATTTCGCGGTTTCTTTTTTGTTCTGAATGTAACTTCTTCTTCAGCGATTTCCACGCCTCCTTCCAATCATAAAATCTCTCTTTACAAATTGTTACATGTCCTTCATCAAATGTTACATCGACAGCCACCCTTTTCACTGCTGCTTCCGTATCTCTCTTTAATAAGGAATGGTCTTTATTCATTTCATGTTTCCACGCTACTCTGATCCAATTGTCAGTCGATGTTGCCATATAACATGCTACTCTTGTTTTGGTCTCGTCATACACGTCTTTGAAACTTTTAAGCCCTCTTCCACCATCAGACCTTTTTGCGTATAATCTCTCATCACTTGTTTGTCTTCCATGGAAACCTTTTCTCCGCAGAATACTTTTCACAATTTTATCTAGTTCGTCTATTTCTCCTTTTCCAAGATGAACTACATTCATCACGTATCTTGCCACAGGCATTACACGGCAATTTATAGCTTTCATCAAGTTTTGATCATTTAGGTTAAGTCCTAGTAGGTGGTCCATCCTCTTTCGGAGTTTTTTTCTTCACTCTCTCCATTACTCTTTTTACATCGATTTTATCCGCTTGTTCACACCCCAGGAATTTGTAAATTTCGTTTTTGTCTGGGTCGAACACGTCCATCTTTTCTTCCAACACTGTCAACCCATCTTCTTTAAGCATTTTCCCTTTTTTGAAGACTATTTTCGCACATTTGTTTACTCTATAGCAAGCTCCAGTGCCCACACTCGCTTTTACTATCATCTCGTTGACAATCTCGGGTTTTTGGTAGTTTTCTTGGTAGATCTTCAAATCACCAATAAACAGACCATGTGTTCTTTTTACTCTTTCGCCATTTTTGTTTTCCATTTTGTAGCCATCAGTTTCCTCAATCAGCATTGCCACTGGAACTTCTATCAAACAAAATCCGATTGGCGAGAAACTGTCACCTTGCAAAAACCCCTTCTTAAAATTTATCATACGGCTGGTGATCGTCTTCCCATTCTCTATAACTTCTAATTTAGTTTTCCAACCTTTTATTAGTTTATTGATGACACTGATAATATTTGCTGGCACTTTCATCCATCTGTACACTCTGATAATCCAGTTATGTCTGACCATGTCGTACGCCTTTTAATAGTCGTAAATTGCCACTGCTACATTTCGTTGGTAACCTCTCACTTCATCCATAATGGCATTATCTATGATCAATTGATCAACTGTTCGTAAGACTCCTGAGCATGTTCTAAGTTGACTCCTGGNTTTTCACTGCTGCTTCCGTATCTCTCTTTAATAAGGAATGGTCTTTATTCATTTCATGTTTCCACGCTACTCTGATCCAATTGTCAGTCGATGTTGCCATATAACATGCTACTCTTGTTTTGGTCTCGTCATACACGTCTTTGAAACTTTTAAGCCCTCTTCCACCATCAGACCTTTTTGCGTATAATCTCTCATCACTTGTTTGTCTTCCATGGAAACCTTTTCTCCGCAGAATACTTTTCACAATTTTATCTAGTTCGTCTATTTCTCCTTTTCCAAGATGAACTACATTCATCACGTATCTTGCCACAGGCATTACACGGCAATTTATAGCTTTCATCAAGTTTTGATCATTTAGGTTAAGTCCTAGTAGGTGGTCCATCCTCTTTCGGAGTTTTTTTCTTCACTCTCTCCATTACTCTTTTTACATCGATTTTATCCGCTTGTTCACACCCCAGGAATTTGTAAATTTCGTTTTTGTCTGGGTCGAACACGTCCATCTTTTCTTCCAACACTGTCAACCCATCTTCTTTAAGCATTTTCCCTTTTTTGAAGACTATTTTCGCACATTTGTTTACTCTATAGCAAGCTCCAGTGCCCACACTCGCTTTTACTATCATCTCGTTGACAATCTCGGGTTTTTGGTAGTTTTCTTGGTAGATCTTCAAATCACCAATAAACAGACCATGTGTTCTTTTTACTCTTTCGCCATTTTTGTTTTCCATTTTGTAGCCATCAGTTTCCTCAATCAGCATTGCCACTGGAACTTCTATCAAACAAAATCCGATTGGCGAGAAACTGTCACCTTGCAAAAACCCCTTCTTAAAATTTATCATACGGCTGGTGATCGTCTTCCCATTCTCTATAACTTCTAATTTAGTTTTCCAACCTTTTATTAGTTTATTGATGACACTGATAATATTTGCTGGCACTTTCATCCATCTGTACACTCTGATAATCCAGTTATGTCTGACCATGTCGTACGCCTTTTAATAGTCGTAAATTGCCACTGCTACATTTCGTTGGTAACCTCTCACTTCATCCATAATGGCATTATCTATGATCAATTGATCAACTGTTCGTAAGACTCCTGAGCATGTTCTAAGTTGACTCCTGGCCCAGATGATATTCCTATCTGCATGTTCCTTCATGTAGTTTCCTACCATGCCAGTGAATATTTTGTAACAAGTGTTAAGACATGTAATGGGCCTATAATTTCTCTCCTTATTCAAATCTTCCGACTTCGGTAACAGTACTGTCCTTCCCTGTGTTATCCATATAGGTATGTCATCAGGCTGTTCAATCCATTGGTTGAAACATCTCACCATGGATTGCCATGCATATGCCAGGATAGTAACCTTAATTTCTGTGATTATATCCCATTGGATACATTCCAGGATCTTCTTTACTCATTAGTACTACTTAGTAATGAAATTATACAAGGTCATGAAAAAGTGGGTTACAATTATTTAGGGATATCAAAAGTCGGAAATGTAAAATATGATGAAATAATAGAGAAACCTAGGACAGAACAGGCGGATTAGAAACATACTTAAATCTAAATTGACTTCCGGAAACCTACCCTGAGCAATGAATACCGGTATTTTATCAACCATTAATTACGGAATAGGAATAAATAACTAGAGAATAGACGCATTAAACGTAATACAGGAAGTAATTTATTGGAAGCTTTACACAAGGCTTTACAAAAACTAAGCAAAAAATAGTATGGACATGTTCCAAAATCCTCGTAGACTCTTTGACTGAAAAATCAGTTCTTTTTTCAAAAGAGTATTGATACTATCTCTTCTCTCGAATAAGCACTTTAAAACGTGGGAGTTGAATGCAAAAAAACTTTTTGTCCCCTAGCCTATGGAGACACACACAAAACACCACATCCTTGACAAGAGTTTTGTTGGCTCTATGCACCAAAGACACAAATGGTGGCCTAAAGCGGTGCTGAACTCAACTATTTACCACATTTCATCAATAATCTCTCCTTTCACGAAATGTTCGGTAGACATTCCTGGCTAGGTGATCACAAACATGTTTTTCACGGTAACTGAATTTAGTATTGGTGACGTCCTAAAATCTATTAAACTGACAGTGTGTTTTGAGAAGAATCTTGTCTAATCGCATGAGTATAAAACCACCCATACGAATACCTGAATAACTTTGAAAAAAATCAATTAAATATGCAAATTAATTTTTGTTAAGCTTTCGCCTCTTGGTTCCCATTTCAAAAATATGGACCTTACTAAAAAATCTTTTGGAAAATAAAATCTTGATTATAAAAGAAATCTAACAAAAATTGCAGAGGCAGATATTAGGTGTTCCTATTTTATTTATAATCGACAAATTCCTAATTGGTGTTAACCAGAACTGCTGCTTCTTGAATAAATTTAAGCTTATTTAATATATTTCGTCCTGTATTTTAGAGAATACAGTACGCAAGTACGATTTTGTAGGGAATTACTTTTTTTTGCATTAGGGTAGATGACGTGAAAATATCATCATCATTATTGCTATAGAACAATGCGTGATGATTATGCTTGAGGTTATGTTGACATATACTAAGAACAATTTTTAACAAGTCTTAAGGAATTTAGTCATTTAAATGAATATTTTCTGTCTCTTATATCATTAGGTAGTAATCGGTATAATTTAAAAGAGAATTTATTATGCAGGTGTGCTCTGCAGTTTTTCATCATTCATGCTAGGTTCTGATACTCATCAAACTTTTCAGTGATAAATTGTGATCATTATTGTAATTTTATGCTCTTTTCCTGCTTATGATATACAGGCTACTCTTAAGTAAATTAATTATTAATGACTGATATTCCTACCTGAAGCTAAAGTTCTGGCCTCGATTAGCTTTGATGGTAGCCCACTTCCAGAGGTCATTGATTCCATTATTCTGAAATAGTAAGAAGTGTACGGCTTCAAGCGTGTGATTGTAAAATTTCTATCTTCTCCAGCACTAACTTTCCAAGTTGCGTTATTTTCTTCTTTCTCTTTGTGATACACGTAAAAAAGGTAAAGATCAAATTTAGTACTGTTTGTATTTGTCCATGCAATCCTGATACTCGAAGAGGAAATTGCTTCGACCATTATTGTCTCTGAAATAACTCCTGGAACTGAATTAGAATTAAAATGAAAAAATAATTAACCTACAACAAAATTAAAATTGTAATATTGCAAAGATATGAAATTATTGATTAGCATACAGAGGAGCCGTGTCTTAATGGTTAGTGCAATTGCATAGTAACCAAGAGTTCCGGGTTCGATTCCCCGAACTATCGAGGAGAAGTTGGAACTTTGCAAAGAAAAAAAGCCATTGGTTGGCATAAGGAAGGGCATCCGGCCAAGAAATTCCTCACTGCCAAATCAAAGTCCCTCTAAAGGGCACCGTCTGAGCCCCAATTGCTGGGGAAAAATGACGTTAAAACTAAAATAGATGAAACACAAAAGCACAATGTATAAGTGAAACCTTCAAAAAGATGCTGACCGTCTTTGATCTATTTCGGATATCTTCAGTGAACATAGTCATGTAGGTTCAAAAACGCAAAAGAAACGACTACAGTATATATGAACGATTATATATATATATATAATATATATATATATATATATATATATATATATACATATATATATATATATACATATATATATCTATAAGCAAAAATGTGTTAGTGAATAAAGAATAAGTTGGTAACGTTTGGAATAATTATCTTTGGTATGTCATGTTATGACAAACAATTAAAAACAACAGGATAATTATTAAAATATTATTTAAATACAATTCTGTTAATGATAATAATAGAAAACTGGAACTCACTAAAAAGTCTATGATAATTAATACATATTATTCTAGTTTTATACAGATAAAATTCAACGTTACCTACTAGTAGATTACAACTTTGGAGACTAACTTTGCATTTAAACACTTAATACTCATTCGAATTCTCTTATTGACTTAAACCTGTCAGAGGGCAAGGAAAATCACATAATGTTTTCATTTTAGTACAGTACATAAAAAATTAGACACTACTTCTTAAAAAGTTGGTTTAAAAGATCTTATCGTTTACTTTAACGTCCAAGCTCCATTGGAGTAGTAGATACCATTCAGGTCAATGCAAGACTATGTTTTCATGCTTTATTTAAAGCTATTGACAATTTTTTAAACAGTTTACTGATGTGTTCCACTTAGCCTTTTCTTCTTCTCTTATGTTCCTCGATTCTTTTAACCTCTATGACATAACGACTACACATTGCAATCTCTGTTTCAATGCATATCTTTTGCCATTTCGCCCTTTTCCAGTAATTCCACAATACTATCTTCTTCTGCATAAATATTTTCTCAGAGTCATTTATTTGTTTTCTCTCAATCTAACGTACCTTAAAATTCTTCCTCATATTCATATCTCAAAGGATTATAACGCTTTTTTATCACTCTTTTACAAATTCCAGCTTTCTGCGTCATAAAACAAAGTGCTCCATAAACATTTTTTATTATCACTATCGTGAGCTTTCGACTGATTTTGAGTTGACTTCCAAACTGCTGTTTTTTATTTGTATTGTTAAATTTAAAGGAATAGTGATTGTAGCATATTTTGTTCCGTAAGTTCGTGACTATACTCGTACAATTTTTCTTCTGTCCACCCACTATTATTATCTAGTCTGTTAAAGGCTGCTTGCTCTTTTTAAGCTATCGCTTCTTGGTTGCTTTTTAATAAAAAATGATGGTACCATCCTTACCATCATTTTAAACCATTATTCCGATACCACATTTCCTGGAATGGCTAGCGCTAATTACCTTGACGAGTTTGTTTCTTATTATTCTGTTACTTTTACCCTTGGCATTTTTCTGCATCATTGCATTTTATGTAAGACAAAACTATTTTGCCTTTTTGAGTTGTTTTCGTACTTCTGAATTTGATAACATTCTTTTGACGGTTTCATTTATTTTCAGGTTGAACTCGTAAAAAAACACACATCAAGTACTTTAAACCGTTATATTTAATAAATTACAAAAATATTTACCTGAATCTGAATCTAAAGATTTTAATTTTATAGGCACAGAAGGTAACAACATTTTCAATTCCATCTCATCCTGGATGATTAGGACTTGTTCAAAATTAATTTTGCTATAGAATATACTGAAGTTTGCAATAACACTTCCAGATCTAAAAATAAAAATTAGTTTGCATGACAGAGCAAAGAGCGATATAACCCATGATATCTATCTATCTATCTATCTATCTATCTATCTATCTATCTATCTATCTATTTATCTATCCATCTATCTATCTATCTATCTATCTATCTATCTATCTATCTATCTATCTATCTATCTATCTGTCTATCTATTTATTTCTCTCTCTCTCTCTCTCTCTCTCTCTCTCTCTCTCTCTCTCTCTCTCTCTCTCTCTCTCTCTCTCTCTCTAACTATCTATCTATCTCTTTAGCTACCCATTTACCAATCTATCTATCAGGCTAGCTAGCTAGCTATTTAACTTAAATAATGTAATTTTTTCTAGTTTATAGGTTTCTGTTTTAAAGATATATCTATCAACGAATCTGTGAATATTACTTTTGTTATTGAATATAATGTTTGCATTATTAGTATTGGTAAAAATAAGAATTATGGCAATAACAATGAAATTAGTTATTATAATAATATTATATTAATTATTAAGTATTACCCAATCTTGTATAACCAAAGAGTTTGATCTAATCACCTAACAATGTTGAGTTTTTTAGTAAAATTGTTTTAATAACATTTTTCAACAGTTTCTCTTCCTGTATGCTTTCAAGGTTAATGCCACTATTGAGCATGAAAAAAATTCTCTGTTATTGTTTCCTTTAATAATATCTTGAAACGCTTTCTCTTGACAAAACGTCCACCTCTAAATTGCACTTGAAAATTGATAGATGCCAAACTGACTTAAGACCATGACTATCATTAATTAATACACATATAAAGTTACTTCCTTAAACCTACCTCAAGTCGACAGAAAAACGGTGAAAACAAGAGATAAAAGTTGACCTTAGACGTAAAAACATTCAAGTTATATGATGGAGGAAAGTACTTCGAAACGTTTTCCAATCGTGGTAAAAAACTAAATTCATAAAAATATTTTTTAAAATAAGGGGCAAACAAATGCATAAAGATGAAGACGTTTAGAGAAACGAGTCACACGAGATCAATCAAATTGAATCGATACCAGCATGCTCATCAAAGTACTTTCCATACTATCACAAATAGAAAAAATGAAGACAAGTCACCTTTGGTGGATGAGAGTTTTGGATTTGAAGAGTAGCACTAAGGGTTGTATTTATCAAATTACAAACACTTCCTTGAACTCGATCTAGGACATGAAGATGAGATGAAGGAGCACCAATGCAGATGTGACAACAGTGCTACAATATAACAGTACTTTGAACTGCTATCAAAAACATTCAAAACGCATTTGATTTGCTTACCGTAATGATTTTAGGACAGTAAATTGATAGTCAGTGTTACCATTATATGTTAAGTCGACCTTCAAGAGAAAACGGATTTTTTAAGAGGTTATTTATTTTGGTCGGAAGTAATTATAATATGTACCTATAAAATTATTTTGTCGAATTGAAATTAATTATTACAATTAGATGGTATTATTTTTGTTTAACCTTAATCTGATAATAATTCTTCATTAACATACAGTTTATAAACAATTATTTTAACCTATGCTATCAAATTACACGACATTTTATCCTATCATCCTCTTATCCTATTAAATTATTATTACTATTCTATTATTATTCTGTCATTCCTAACAAATGTCCCAAATTATTCTTGAATTCTATTCCATTCTATTCCATTTCACTCCTTTCCATCTTGTTCCATCCTGTTCCGTTCTGACCTTTAACCATTGAATCCCAGAGGCACCGGGAGCCAGTGCTTAGAGTGACATATTGTTTTCCTTACATTTATTCATATAAAGGTCTTACCGAAGTAAATATTTTTATATTTTTACTTAGTAATAAAGTTGACCAGTGTACTTTCCTTCCTATAGACTCTCAACTTAGCTATTATTGAAATAAACTTTGGCCAAAGGCAAGACATATGCTATCCACATTTATTACCCACTTATATAGACAATTCATATCAAAAGTCCATAAAAGTACTTTTCATATAATTTCTACTTTTAGCATTTCCATATTATTGTTTTTCCACTGTTCTCTTACTCTTGAATAAGTCCTTGAAAATTGATGTCTAACTTTCTCACCGCACCACCCAGACAGCCACTAATCAATAATATTATTTTCACTATAAAACCGTCTTTTTTCGACTGAAAACATAAATGCTACTGTTTTCTGATCATTTCCTTTTCCTTCTTTGCTAATCTCATTCCTACTAAAAGTTTCAATAAAATACTTTTCTTTTGTTATTCTCTTATATTTTGGCAGCCAGGTTGCAAAAGTTGGGGTGGGGGGTGGGGTAGGGGTGGGGGTGGGGCTCGAAAATAGTGTTTTAAAAATTTGTATGAAAAAATTCTCCAATTGCCTAACTATGATACTAATTATCATTTAATGGTAACAATTTTTGATAACAAATAATAATAATTTATGATAATAATTTTATGAAAAACAGTTTATTCAATTTATCTGATAATTGTTGAATCTTAACACCATAAAAAAACATTCATCACATTTCTTTAGTTTTTATTTTTAAACATATATTATAGCATTTTATGAAAACAAAAGATTTAAAGATTCAGTCATGGTATGTAGGATTTATTATTGCAATTTTTCAATAGGATCATTTTCTCCTATTTCTCTCTTAGGATATAAACAACACAAAGGCAGTCAAGCTATGTAAGTTTTTATTGTTCAATAAAAAAGTGATTTTATGTTTTGTCTGAATAGCTTATTAGTCGATTGTATGACACACACACAAATTCAATCATCTTGAATTCTGAACTTTATGGACTCAGAGGAAGCCATAGATGCAAGAGCTTTATCCTGTCATGAGTCGTAAGCTTTTTCCAAGCTACGTTTCAAGAGATTATTCTCCCATGCTTAGCCTGACGATGGGAGAAGTATCTCCCGAAAAGTAGCTCAGAAAAAGCTTACGACTCATGACATGATAAAGTTCTCACATCTAAGTTCAATCATGTTTAACTTTGCTTTGTATTCAACATGTGTTTAGAGTCATGACAAAGCAATAACATTAGTGAACTTTATGAGAAAATTTTGTGGTAAATTTTACTAAAAATTTGGTACCTTAGGTTTGTCTATCATCATATATTATTCATTATATATCATTCATCACATATCATTCATCATATATCATTCATCATATGTCATTTATCATATATCATTCATCATATATCATTTATCATATATCATTCATCATATATAATTCATCATATGTCATTTATCATATCTCAATCATCATATATCATTCATCATGTATCATTCAACATATATCATTCATAATATATAATTCATCATATATCATTTATCATATCTCAATCATCATATATCATTCATCATATGTCATTTATCATATATCATTCATCATATATCATTTATCATACATCATTCATAATATATAATTCATCATATGTCATTTATCATATCTCAATCATCATATATCATTCATCATATATCATTCAACATATATCATTCATTATATCTCATTCATCATATATCATTTATCACATGTCATTTATCATATGTTATTTATTATATGTTACTCATCTTATATTAATCATTTAGTTCTTAATCTTATATTGCCTCAAAGAAAATGATGTTATCCCATTTTTATAAATGAATCTTTTGTGAGTGATCCTTAGTGATACTTAATTTATTTCACAGCTTCCAAGCTGATGGTTTTAACTTTAAATTGTTTTTTGTGAATGATTTATCTGTTTAATTTCTACTATTGTAATTTTATATTATATTTAATCTATATTTGATATCATTTTGATAAAACTCTTTTAAATACCTTTAGCTGTCATCCCTACTTATTAGTTTTATCATATTATTGTGAGTTTTCTAAATAATAACATTTGTTGAAATCCTCTTTTCTATTATTCAAAAAAAATATTTATTTTACACATGTACTACAAAGATGATTTGCGATGCTTAAATGTTGTCATTTACATAGTGCTTTTCACGATACCTATGGTAGATTTTACACTAATTACTATATGGATCGTGGTTATTGTCATGTTGACCTAAAATATAAACACAAACGTGTTTTAAATCATCACTATTGCTAGGACACATATCTGGTTTCTTATGGAGTATGTTTCATTATAATAATCATTATTATAGTTACTTTTTAATAATATTACATATTTTATCACCAATAATATCTTTAAAGTATTTCTAATAAAACCTTTTTTTAACAGAAGCATTTTCACATTTACTAACTGGAATGTTATCAAAAGGTACATCTAACATTTTGTGCAATTCTCTTAGAATGCACTCCCAAAGTAATCATCCACTTAAGATTATTGAATACTTATGGAAATATTTACTTAAACTTTTGAAAAAATCTTCAGTATTTTTGCTTTTTGAACAGGATGAATATCAATAAGTTAAGTAATATTTATTTTGATATTTGATTTAAAAATATGT
Source organism: Morbakka virulenta (assembly GCA_003991215.1). NCBI lineage: Eukaryota > Metazoa > Cnidaria > Cubozoa > Carybdeida > Carukiidae > Morbakka > Morbakka virulenta. The sequence goes on from RDPX01000172.1 coordinate 1,322,438, forward strand.
TGTCAGGATGATCAGCGGAGTGACCAAATGGGAAAGAAAAAGAAATGTCGATCTATGCAAGAACATCAGCATATTGCCTATTGACGTGAAAATCAAGAACACTCAAATACAATGGTACGGGCATATCAAGAGGAGACCCTCAGACCACCACTTGTCTTTAGCCTTCAATTACGCAGTTGAAGGCACTAGACCAAGTGGCCGGCCACGAAAACGCTGGCACCAGTATCTGTCTGAATACCTTGCAGAGAAGGGCACCACCTGGCAAGAGGTCAACGCGACTGAGCTCTACCTCGACTGTGGCAGATGGTCATCCCTGACGCTTCCTAGCTGACAGGCAACCGCCTACTCTGGAGTCCGGTGAGAAGAAAGAAGTGAGAAGAAGATTTAAAAATATGATACTTACGTCGCTAGATCGACTTTTTGAATACTTTTTTTTGTTTATAAAAATCAATATATTTACTAAGATATTGTTATCCATGAACGAAAGCACAATTAATACAAACAATAATACTTCCATAAATAATTAATAATGGTTCATAACAACAACTTTGTCCACTAGAATTTTGTTTTTGTTTACTTATATATTCTTGCGTTTGTTTATTACCAAAACAACAAAGGCCTTCTCCTAGATCATCATACCCATCCTGTACATCATTATTACATCTATTTTTCTTTTACATTCATATGTTCTTATTATTAAAATAAGATTTAATAATATGATGATTGACAAACTTAACTGACGATCATTTTCAGTTAACTTTACTACAATATTTACTCATAAATTCTCCAAACTATGACTAAATCTTTTAATCTTTTGTTTACACAAGGTCCTAAAATATATGTTTCCATAACATAAGATGATACGACCACAATATGGAAATGTGATGAATTGTTTTTTGATGCTGTCAAGATGCACAATAAATAGTTGAATTCATAAATCGTATTTTTATAAAATTGTTATCAAAAATCGTTATCATAAATTATTTCTATTATATCATAAGTAGTATCGTAGTTGGGAAATTAGTACATTTTTTGTAAAAATAGCACAAAAATGTTATCAGTCCCCTTAACTACTATAGTACTTTCAAGTAACGCCAGTCTTTTAAGGTGTTCTCAGCTTCAATAAAGAATGTTCACTTCGATTCTCAAATACTTTCCTCTGTTTCATTTTCTCCTTTCCCTGATAAAAGGCTTTCTTACAACTATTCAAATACAATCCCTTTCAATAACAATATTTCTAATCAAAGTCAAACATATTAGGAAATAATACACCATCCTGATTTTGGTTGTCCTACCTCAGCTGAGGAAAATCAATCACATTAGCAATAACATCATAATATTAATATAATACAAATATAACTAAACTTAAAAATTGATGTTAGATGATGCGAATAATGATGAAAAGGACAAAACTTATGACCAATTTAGTAACCTGATATTTTTTAGATTCTCTCCTCCTTTGTTTATTTTTAAGGTCAGCCCAGTGCTGCCCTAAATAAAACCTTATCATATCTGGCTTTTTTCAAAATACCTCTTAGGGAAATTGTCTAAAATAAGGCTAAATTACTATTCAATCAAAGGCAAGATCATTACACCTATTTATTTCTACCTTCAGATAATCTAGTCAAAAAACGCAACAAAATCAACACCTACTGCATTATTAATCAATGATGATAAAGCTTGAAAGTTTGGACTGTGTGCATATATCATTTTATAATTCCAAGTTTCATTGGTGAGTTCCACAGTAAAGTCAACGCGAACACCTAAAAGAGCAAAAGAAATCTCCTTATATTAACCTATTTTTAGATTCATTGTTTATGCTTCAGTCCTGTAAATAAAAATAATCTAAAAGTATCATAATTATCAATTGTGAGAATTACAAGATGATCTTGGTCCTAAGATATTTTAAGTGATCATGCTTTTTTGTTTTGCGAGAGAGAAGGCACTAAAACACACCTTTCATTGAAAAAGTTTGGAAAGCATTTATCTATTTTCATACCCTGATATTGCTTTGTCAATTACCTCTACGCAATCCTTAGTATGTAATCGAGTTACTCCTCCGCAATTTTCTTTGATTTATTTGAGTAATTCGAATAATAATCACAGCAAATTATAAAACTCAGATGTAGAATAAATTGACATCTAAAAAATGCATATTATTTCAATCAAAACCACTTGAACGATGGATCTCTTTTAGTTTATCTAGCTTTCACTAGGTTAAATAGTGAGATGCCGAAGTGAAAATTGAAGTAATGCAATCCACTCTATGGGAATGGGATTGTTTCAGTGAAGTAAATGTATTATCTGATTAGTTTAATCCACTCTATGGCAATGGGATTGTTTCAGTAAAGTAAATGTATTATCTGATTAGTTTAATCCACTCTATGGCAATGGAATTGTTTCAGTAAAGTAAATGTATTATCTGACATGTTTAATCCACTCTATGGCAATGGGATTGTTTCAGTGAAGTAAATGTATTATCTGACATGTTTAATCCACTCTATGGCAATGGGACTGTTTCAGTGAAGTAAATGTATTATCTGACATGTTTAATCCACTCTATGGCAATGGGATTGTTTTAGTGAAGTAAATGTATTATCTGACATGTTTAATCCACTCTATGGCAATGGGATTGTTTCAGTGAAGTAAATGTATTATCTGATTAGTTTAATCCACTCTATGGCAATGGGATTGTTTCAGTAAAGTAAATGTATTATCTGACATGTTTAATCCACTCTATGGCAATGGGACTGTTTCAGTGAAGTAAATGTATTATCTGACATGTTTAATCCACTCTATGGCAATGGGATTGTTTCAGTAAAGTAAATGTATTATCTGACATGTTTAATCCACTCTATGGCAATGGGATTGTTTCAGTGAAGTAAATGTATTATCTGACATGTTTAATCCACTCTATGGCAATGGGATTGTTTCAGTGAAGTAAATGTATTATCTGACATGTTTAATCCACTCTATGGCAATGGGATTGTTTCAGTAAAGTAAATGTATTATCTGACATGTTTAATCCACTCTATGGCAATGGGATTGTTTCAGTGAAGTAAATGTATTATCTGACATGTTTAATCCACTCTATGGCAATGGGATTGTTTCAGTGAAGTAAATGTATTATCTGACATGTTTAATCCACTCTATGGCAATGGGATTGTTTCAGTGAAGTAAATGTATTATCTGACATGTTTAATCCACTCTATGGCAATGGGATTGTTTCAGTGAAGTAAATGTATTATCTGACATGTTTAATCCACTCTATGGCAATGGGATTGTTTCAGTGAAGTAAATGTATTATCTGACATGTTTAATCCACTCTATGGCAATGGGATTGTTTCAGTGAAGTAAATGTATTATCTGACATGTTTAATCCACTCTATGGCAATGGGATTGTTTCAGTGAAGTAAATGTATTATCTGACATGTTTAATCCACTCTATGGCAATGGGATTGTTTCAGTGAAGTAAATGTATTATCTGACATGTTTAATCCACTCTATGGCAATGGGATTGTTTCAGTGAAGTAAATGTATTATCTGACATGTTTAATCCACTCTATGGCAATGGGATTGTTTCAGTGAAGTAAATGTATTATCTGACATGTTTAATCCACTCTATGGCAATGGGATTGTTTCAGTGAAGTAAATGTATTATCTGACATGTTTAATCCACTCTATGGCAATGGGATTGTTTCAGTGAAGTAAATGTATTATCTGACATGTTTAATCCACTCTATGGCAATGGGATTGTTTCAGTGAAGTAAATGTATTATCTGACATGTTTAATCCACTCTATGGCAATGGGATTGTTTCAGTGAAGTAAATGTATTATCTGACATGTTTAATCCACTCTATGGCAATGGGATTGTTTCAGTGAAGTAAATGTATTATCTGACATGTTTAATCCACTCTATGGCAATGGGATTGTTTCAGTGAAGTAAATGTATTATCTGACATGTTTAATCCACTCTATGGCAATGGGATTGTTTCAGTGAAGTAAATGTATTATCTGACATGTTTAATCCACTCTATGGCAATGGGATTGTTTCAGTGAAGTAAATGTATTATCTGACATGTTTAATCCACTCTATGGCAATGGGATTGTTTCAGTGAAGTAAATGTATTATCTGACATGTTTAATCCACTCTATGGCAATGGGATTGTTTCAGTGAAGTAAATGTATTATCTGACATGTTTAATCCACTCTATGGCAATGGGATTGTTTCAGTGAAGTAAATGTATTATCTGACATGTTTAATCCACTCTATGGCAATGGGATTGTTTCAGTAAAGTAAATGTATTATCTGACATGTTTAATCCACTCTATGGCAATGGGATTGTTTCAGTGAAGTAAATGTATTATCTGACAAGTTTAATCCACTCTATGGCAATGGGATTGTTTCAGTAAAGTAAATGTATTATCTGACATGTTTAATCCACTCTATGGCAATGGGATTGTTTCAGTGAAGTAAATGTATTATCTGACATGTTTAATCCACTCTATGGCAATGGGATTGTTTCAGTGAAGTAAATGTATTATCTGACATGTTTAATCCACTCTATGGCAATGGGATTGTTTCAGTAAAGTAAATGTATTATCTGACATGTTTAATCCACTCTATGGCAATGGGATTGTTTCAGTGAAGTAAATGTATTATCTGACAAGTTTAATCCACTCTATGGCAATGGGATTGTTTCAGTAAAGTAAATGTATTATCTGACATGTTTAATCCACTCTATGGCAATGGGATTGTTTCAGTGAAGTAAATGTATTATCTGACATGTTTAATCCACTCTATGGCAATGGGATTGTTTCAGTGAAGTAAATGTATTATCTGACATGTTTAATCCACTCTATGGCAATGGGATTGTTTCAGTGAAGTAAATGTATTATCTGACATGTTTAATCCACTCTATGGCAATGGGATTGTTTCAGTGAAGTAAATGTATTATCTGACATGTTTAATCCACTCTATGGCAATGGGATTGTTTCAGTGAAGTAAATGTATTATCTGACATGTTTAATCCACTCTATGGCAATGGGATTGTTTCAGTGAAGTAAATGTATTATCTGACATGTTTAATCCACTCTATGGCAATGGGATTGTTTCAGTGAAGTAAATGTATTATCTGACATGTTTAATCCACTCTATGGCAATGGGATTGTTTCAGTGAAGTAAATGTATTATCTGACATGTTTAATCCACTCTATGGCAATGGGATTGTTTCAGTGAAGTAAATGTATTATCTGACATGTTTAATCCACTCTATGGCAATGGGATTGTTTCAGTGAAGTAAATGTATTATCTGACATGTTTAATCCACTCTATGGCAATGGGATTGTTTCAGTGAAGTAAATGTATTATCTGACATGTTTAATCCACTCTATGGCAATGGGATTGTTTCAGTGAAGTAAATGTATTATCTGACATGTTTAATCCACTCTATGGCAATGGGATTGTTTCAGTGAAGTAAATGTATTATCTGACATGTTTAATCCACTCTATGGCAATGGGATTGTTTCAGTGAAGTAAATGTATTATCTGACATGTTTAATCCACTCTATGGCAATGGGATTGTTTCAGTGAAGTAAATGTATTATCTGACATGTTTAATCCACTCTATGGCAATGGGATTGTTTCAGTGAAGTAAATGTATTATCTGACATGTTTAATCCACTCTATGGCAATGGGATTGTTTCAGTGAAGTAAATGTATTATCTGACATGTTTAATCCACTCTATGGCAATGGGATTGTTTCAGTGAAGTAAATGTATTATCTGACATGTTTAATCCACTCTATGGCAATGGGATTGTTTCAGTGAAGTAAATGTATTATCTGACATGTTTAATCCACTCTATGGCAATGGGATTGTTTCAGTGAAGTAAATGTATTATCTGACATGTTTAATCCACTCTATGGCAATGGGATTGTTTCAGTGAAGTAAATGTATTATCTGACATGTTTAATCCACTCTATGGCAATGGGATTGTTTCAGTAAAGTAAATGTATTATCTGACATGTTTAATCCACTCTATGGCAATGGGATTGTTTTAGTGAAGTAATTGTATTATTTGACATGTTTTTATATTTTTTATTAATTTTGATGAGACTTGGTAATTAAATAACATTTTACCAATTAGTTGAATTTGTTGGTATAGAGCTGGACATCACACAATCGCAACTTCAGAAAGAGCTTGTCAATTAGCATGAAGGCAGTTGTTCCTCTCTGCGGAAGTGAATATTCTTCCCTATACATTTCTTAGTTACACCGACACAAAGAGACATACGAAAGCATTTATCTATAGGTAAAGTTATTAGAGTTGAAAGAGTTCAATTGGAAATCAGTAGGAGGTTTCATGATGGTAGCTTTCATGATAGGCGTGCAATGAGATTTCACAGGGGAACTTTGTGTCATGTTTATAGATCAATATTGATGCCAAACTTTACCACAGAGAGGATGTTTGCACTCTGAAAGGTAGCTTTGCTTTGAGTTAGTGAAACTTAAAAAGGGATTTGCTAGTAAACCAAAGAAATTTGAAACATTTTTCTATTTTACAAATCATACTGACTGTTATGAAATAGTCTTGAGAACGTCTGCCTTAGAAATTTGGTACAGTGTAGAAGAATACTGTGCTCAAGCATGGTTAAGAAGTTCCCATGTAAAGAAGATTGATATGAAGCTCAAAAAAGCTATTAGGGTAATGTGAGACTGTTTCAAATCCATTCTAATGCATGGGCACTAACATGGAGTGCAATAGCACCACCAACACGTAGAAGAGAGAAAGAAAATCAAATGATGCAGAAAATAACTGAAGAAATCACTGATAACTTCCCAATGAAAGAAGTTGTAGTGGAAGCTCGGATTTTAAGATCAGAAGATGACTTGACAAGGAATTGGCTCAAGTTCGAAGTGGAAGTATAACCAAACAATATTACGACTACACTTACTATTACTATGACTTAAACATGCCTTCTTAAAAAATACATCAAAGTTTGGTTTTTATTAATTTCTCTCCACTTTTACCACATATATACATATGTATTCAAATATTCAAAGGCCTTTGCAACCTCCTTTACCCAGAACTCTTTTGTCGGTTTGGTCGATAAAGGAAAATGATTTCTACAGTTTATGTTACTTATATTAAAAATATTTATTAATGATAAACTTTGGAATTTTTATCCTTTCTTACACTGAAATATTAAAAATATAAATAAAACTAAAATATAAAAAGCCTAAAGCACGGTACTATATTGCAATAAAATTCTTGTTATACAGTTATTATTATTATTTGTAGTAGTAGTAGTAGTAGTTATTATTATTATTATTTCTATCTTTATAGAGGATGATGCAATTCAGTTGTTTACAATGAAAATATAATAAACACTGCTGTCAACATGTGTCCTCTTATGAGAGAGAAACAATATATAAAATTAATAACTAAAAATCAAATAACTTAACGTATTAACGTAGTAGTAGTAGTCGTCGTAGTAGTAGATGTATTGATAGAAGTAATACATTACGCTACCGTCGCACGGATGGTAGTAGTAGTAGTAGTAGTAGTGTAATAGTAATAGTAGTAGTTAGTAGTAGTAATAGTAGTAGTAGGTAGTAGTAGTAGTAACAGTAGTAGTAATAGTAGTAGTTAGTAGTAGTAGTAGTAATGGTGGTAGTAGTAGTAGTAGTAGTAATGGTAGTAGTAGTAGTAGTAGTAGTAGTAGTAGATGTATTGATAGAAGTAATACATTACGCTACCGTCGCACGGATGGTTATTGCAACTTTCTTCTCTTTTTTCTGGTCCTACGCAATATGATCCTCCGAATTGTGGTTCTGGGCTATCACAGTCACGGTATTGCTGCATTATTCCACCCCCACATGGCATCAAACACAGAGTAAATGGAGTCCATTTTCCCCATCTACCATGAACTAGGATGGAAACAAAAGAATGGTGTAAAATTAGAAACAAGTACTACTTTGTTTTATCATTTATCATATAATTTATTATCCTTTGTTTTTATATCATTTCTTTATAGTGATTAATGATATTATCTTATATTTATAATGATTTGATCAGCAATAGGATTGACAGCTATGAGCCCATTATTAAAAGATATAGAGAGGACAAAACTCTTTTGCTGGGTAGTTAGTTTGCCTTGTATTTACTCATAATACATATTCTGGTGAAATAGATGATTTTAGTGCTATAAGATTCACTCATTCTCTTATATCGTTTGTCATGAAAAATACTACTGTCATCATTTCTAAAAAAGAATTAGTGAACGTCGAGTTCCTAATCAAAAGGCACCTTCCAAAAATTTTTTTTCCGTAAGCAACCGTCAGGTTTCTTTCATTTCGTCTTAAGCTATACATAATTTAATATTACGAATTAAGGCTTATAAAAATACATTGATATACCATAGGCCCGTGTTATAGCCTCGTATTATCATCAGGTTTAAAAATTCAGACGTATATGTAGTGTCCTGGATGAATGTATGCATAACACTAGTTTACCACCAGTGCAATAGACCTCAATATAATAATATCATAATATGTTAGTATAATAATAACATAATACAAGAACGTATAATAAAGTATAACAATGCAAGTTGGTTAACTTCCTTTTTCTTCTATAGAGATTGTATAGGAAATTGTGAAAAGCATTAATCCCTGTTTTCACTAAGGCTCAAAGCCAGAGAGTTAAATAAGTAAGGTCAAGTTGCAACAATAAAATTAATTTTATTAAATTGTATTTTCACTGTGTTTTCAAGAAAAAAAAAACAAAACAAAAATGTCATCCCTTTTGTGTCAATAACTTACTGATTCCTGTTCCAATTATGTAATTCATAGTTAACATATTTTTGTCTGAAAAGGAGTGGGATTCTTCATCTGGAGATGGATAAAGAATACAATCCAAATTGACTCTTTTGAATTGCTCTCCCAATTTTGCCTGCAGTTGTTGTTTACAGCAATAGCACCAACATTTTTCTTATTATCTGACAGACTGAAGGTCAAATTCTAAATCTTCTGCAACTTTATCTTGCTTCCACTTTATTATCTTGTGCCAGTGCCAGCTTAGAAAGTAGTATCATCAACAAAGATGTTGATGAATTAAATCAAGTTACCAGAAAGATCAGTTTCAAAGACAAGAAGAAAAGCTGGACAAAGCATAGCTCTTTGAGGAAAGCTGGGATTAATAGAATATTCGTCCAATATAAGTTGATCCAGTCTGACCAGATTTTTACAATCTGAGACCAAAAAGTATACTTAAGGCACTTTGAAAATAAGTATAACCAGAAAGTTCTTAGAGAAAGTCAGAATGTCACACATGGTTCAACAAAAAGTTCACCAGTGCATTGTTGCAAAATCATTTATAGACCTTACTAATGACAGAAAGGAGAATTACAGGTCAGTAATTTGTAGAATCATAACTGTTGTGAGATTCTCCGTGAGCTGCCATCTTGATGTGGCATTGCCGCCATCTTGATGCTCTGAAAGATGGTATATGCGCAGGCGCGTATCGCTGCTGCCTGAATCAAACAGAAGTCTACACGCCCTGGTGTTGGCAAGACGTGCTTTTCAGTGGACTTGAGGAAAGTGCTTTATTCTATTTGATTATTTGTACAACTGTGTACATTTAACTACTGTACTACTATGTACGTAAAGTAGTTGTTTTACTGTGAACGAACAGGGTTCGTTCGGTTAGTATATTGTACATTACCGTTGTACCAGTAGTTAGTAGTTTTAATCTGTTATTACTACCGCTACGGAACTGTCTGATACAGTTTGTAGGTGGCGTTGGTGGTGACAAGGGGAGGTTGGAGGTCACCTCAGTTAGTTATGTTATTGGTTTTTCTTTTTATTATTACGCATGCATTTAACGACAATAACAATTAGCTGCATCTTTGAAGACAGGAACAATATTAGAACCTCTCCAGAAAAGAGGAAAACAAGACTTAAAGAAGCAAAGATTAAAATGTTTGCACAGGAATGATGGTAGCACAGAAGCATATTTTATCAAGGCAACTACTATAACCAAAATCTAAGCCAAAAGACTTAGATTGGTCAAAACCACTAAAAACATCTGCAAACAACGTTAAATTGATTATGAGAGAGTTTAAAATCTGATTAGATTGCAAAAGAAACTCCTGCAAAAAAAATCTGCCTGTATCATTTATAGGGAAAGGAATTGTGAAAAACAATCTAGCCTTTTCCTTATAGGAAATAAAATTTCAAACACTATGAAAAAGTTGAGAAAGAACTGACTTGCCCGAATTCCAATCACTATGACAAATCTTTAAGAAACAAAGGTCTTTAGCTCTTTAGTGAAAAGGTTATTTACAAACTCTCTCAGTATGGCAAGATGCAGCAGCATAAATTACTATTTTACAGACATGGTAGCCAGTTTGAAAAAAACCCTATTTGCATCATATCGATTGCAGTGAAACTGAGTAGAAAAGTAATTGCAATCAGCAATGAAAGAAAAACAAGTAGGATTAAACCATGAGAAAAACTGAGGTTTGAATATGTAACAATGAATAGACCTAAATATATCAATACAAATTTAACCCACTTTGTGAATTTAGATGCACTTTGAAATGCCGACTCACTAAATGCTGAATCTCAAGGAATATTACCAAAAGATTAATGATCTTCATATCAGTTAGCCTGACGCAATTTAAAGATCTTGCTTGTCAAGAAGAGTAATGCATTTTTCTTAACATCTACAGTAAAACACCTTGATCAGGGATTCCAAATCAAGTAAAAATGAAGCTTCACAATGATCAAAAACAGAAATTTAGAACAGATCGGAAAAAGGGGCCTTCATCAGGAAATCTTCTGGGAATATTAACAAATTTAACAAGCTGTACAAGCTCAGGAAAAAAACAAAATTGAAATTAAAGTATCCTGGTATGCCTATCTTTTATAAATGAGTCAATCAAAGATAAATACGTTAGTAGTGTTGTGTTTATCAAAATCCTTATTACTGAAGTTTGATAATGGCTCAATAACTGAGCAAGAATTAAAAGAAAGAAAACAATACAAGAAAAATAAGTAACTTTTTTTTGAAGAGGAGAATACAGAGCACAAAAAGAAAGTTCTATCTTTTGATTCAAGTTCTTGTACTTGTACTGCAATATGCTATCAGGCATGGATAACAAGACCATAAAGGTGAATTGTAAAGGCTAGTTAAAACAAATACATGAAGTCATCAACATTAGAATTCCTGTTAGTAGCACTTCAATTAAGGCTTGTCAAACAAGAGTATAAAATGTGAGGGGATGCAGAATGAGAGGAAGCTTTCGCAACAGAAAAACTAGAAAGAAGACCTATCGCAGTACTATCACATGCGGAGCCTGCGGTCCTGTTTATGAAAGCACGTTTTGTATCACTTGGCCACTGAACATCTGCCGGGTACTGAGGACCATTTGTTACAGTATAATTGCCATAAATAAAGTTGAAAAATAGGAATATATAGCAGATACCTTCGTGTAGATATAGATTATTAGCCTGTCAATTAACTTTCCCTTATGGAAATCCGCGTGGTATTATACAGGGTTAAAGCAGACACTGTGTACCACAGATTGCTTTCATAAAAGTAGAGTAGTGGTGAGGTGACACTAACACCTGTGTTTTTATCAAGACAACATCTGTAAGACCTGAAAAGCAAAAATGGCCCTCTTCTCTTTTGGATAGAGTCGATCGATTTTCAGCTTCTAACCAGGTATTTCAAAGTCTCTAACCTGTTAGTGATTCTTAGGGGAGCTTTCATGCACAAGATAGAAAGCAAATGTGAAAGTATGATGGAAGATCTCCCAAGAAATCTATTAGATTTTAGCTTATAAATATATATATATATATATATATATATATAGTTAGATTGTTTCCCCCATTTGGTGATGGTTAACTTCTGTTTAAGACTGAGGTGCGAGCATATATAAAAAGAGTGTTTTTAATAAGAGATAATAGGTAATTTAAAAATTGTATTGTACTAGATCTCAATGTAAGTGACATTACTTTTGCAGGAAGCAAAGATAAAAAGTAGTAAAGACTGGCGCATGAAAGAGTGGACGATTAAGATAATAAAACTCCCGTCAGTATAATTTAGGTATTTCCATTTCAAACAAAGTTAGACGTTTACCTGGACAAGGCTGAGGATTACATCCTACAATAGAGTCTTCTGATTTCCCATCACAATCTTTACCGCCATATGCCGGTAATGGATCATTGCAGTATCTCTTTCTTTCAGTCTTTCCAACACCACATGGTTTCGAACAATCACTCCAAGAAGACCATGCTGACCATGCTCCATCAACTAAAGATGAATAAGTATAACATTATTTTTATACAAAATCTAATCGTAAGAAAGTGGTAATCTAGAAGTAAACAATACCCAATTGTTTGAAGTCTCAAAGATATTTTTCTTGTGCCGAACTTTCAAAGAAGCACTAGATTTGCTCTTTTGTGCAAGTTCGACTATGAAATTCAATATGATCTTACTTGTTTTCATTGATTCTCTAAAATAAATACGATTTATTACAATCACTGACATCAATTGTTTAATATATGTTGTTCATTGCTAGGAAGACATAACGAAATTAATATTGGGAATAGGAGATTCAACAACTAGCATTTTAAATGGGAAAAAATCCCTGAATTTTTAAATATCATCAATAAATCCCATATTGTCAATGTGAACTTTTAATATAAACTTATCACAAATACAATTTATATTTGTTAGATACATTTCTATGAATGTAAAAAAAAAATTAAAAAATGGAATGATCTTTATTGTTCAGTGTAAGAAAGTTCTTTTCATTTGTAACTGTCAAAAATTACTTATTTCTTGTCTCAAAGGATTATTTGAGACAAATCATAATTTGTTAAATTAATAAGCTCTAACATTTTGCAGACGTATGTCATATAATTTGACGAGTTAGAGTGAAAAAAGAACTTGTTTTGGACAGGCATATTGGCAAGGTTACTATTTTTTCATCCTGGTGATATCCATACAAAAAATGTCATACATAAAAATAGCTAAAGATACATAAAGATCACTAAATTCTCTAATGTTTCCTAAAGATCCCTAAAGATCCCTAAAGATCCCTAATGATCCCTAAAGTTTCCTAAAGATCCCTAAAGATCCCTAAAGTTTCCTAAAGATCCCTAAAGATCCCTAAAGATCCCTAAAGATCCCTAAAGATCCCTAAAGATCCCTAAAGATATTTCTAAAGATATTTATTTACTTCCCATACATGTCCTGTATTGTCAAAGATTTTTGTTAATCTCATTTCTTTTTCAGTCTTGAAATTTTTACCACAACTGGCTCATCATCTTTTCAACCCTTCACTGTGTTTTGAAAAGCTGTCAACTTCATTGGAAATACTGATCAATAATTGTTGCATTAACTTCTGATAAAGCTTCTTCTAATCCCAAATTATTTGATATTTATAAAACCATTGTCTGTGGCTGCCAAGAAGATATTATTTATTGTGCAAATAATTTTTTCTGTAAAGCAAGAGATATAATTGATCATTTTTTTCCTGTTTCTTATGAGATAAAAAGGTCTCGTATCTGCTTGAAAATTCGATCTATGGCTGTATTTATCGTTCCTTCTTGAATGATCGGTTCTACATCGTCTGATCTTGCATTTTTTATTTTATTTAAAAAGCTTGAAAAATGGGGAAAGGACGTGAATTAAATCAACCAGTGTCACTTGGGGTTTTATTTACTTTGCTTTTTAATAAAAAATATTATATTTTGGCCAAATCATGAGTGAACGAGACGATATAAGATGTCAGTAGTGCACACAAACATCATGTTCTTTTCTCTCTGTAGTTTTGAAAATATGTTCTCTTTTAACTTGTATTTAAACCTGTTGGTACTTTTTGTGGATTTTAAGTTAGATACCAGGTTATTTCAAATGTTAAGCCCAAGGTAAGACAATATTCTGAGCCGTGTTAGTTTTACGAGATGATATGGATCTTTTCAAAGTTACTCCGTGTTTTGTAGGAAATCAATTTAGAACTTTGAATTATGTGACCCCAACATGTTGTATTTAAAATTCAGATAAAAACTAATGCATGTGCTAATTTTTTGAACATCCGTTTACTCGATATTGGATACCATGAGAAAGATGCATAATCAAAATGAGGCTGAATAAGAACATTTAAGAGCAACTTGCGAAATATTTTAGCTAGGTAGCTTTGTTTTCTAAAGAGAAACTTTAACTTATCATTTATTTTTCCAAATATTTTGGTGGCTTTCGACTTTCCAGAGAGATTGTCATCCAGAACACATCCAAAAATTGAACCCCTATCCAGTTCGTGCCATGAGAAAAATTCTTTTCACAGACAAGGTATTTCAAATCTACAATATTTGTTTCATCCAAAGGTAGTGCTGCACATTTACTTTGCATATTCAAATCGCCATCTTTGTTCTAAAATTCTTCATTAATCAGCTTCGTGCTCACTAACATGTTAGGATACCTGTAATTGAGCAGACATGCTAATTTTAAAAGGTTTACCACAAGGGAGTTGGTATAACTTCTTTTTTCTTAAAGCCTTGGTAATGGCAAAAGCAATCGGTTATTGTTTGCTTCCAGACCATCTGTCTTGTGATCATATTTGAAATAAGTGTCAAGGTTTGATATCTATTCTAATAATAAAATTATTAAAATATTCAAGCTAGTGGGCATTTAACAACCAGTTAAGATTGCTGATCTTTTCTTTATCTACAAACTGTAAATAGGAAATTAAAGTCTTTACAAGTTTGGAGAAATTCATGAGTTTTTTTAATTATAAAAACACATTACTTCTGCAATTAATTACTGACTTAAGTGTTGTAGCTTCACTGACACTTATCATGAAGAATCTATTCCCCATTTTCAAGTCAACATAAGTGAATATTTAGAAATCTCAGCCCTCACCGAAAAGAGCCTAAGGCCTAGTAACAATCTCTTGGTTATACAAAGTATTATTTTGAATTTTCTGAAAGTTCTTACCCCTCTTTTAAAACTTTTCATGTTTTTACGGGTGAACGCAATGACCCTCTAGGAAAGACTTCTAATTTACCGAGACCACACATGTCTAAACAAAACTATCAAATAGAAGACCCCTGTGCTTTTCTAGGCTGAGTCATTTATTTGTAAACAATAGTAGTTAGCCTATGGAAAATAATTATGGTTCACTTGGTTTCTATTGGCTGAAAGTGTATTAATATTTTGGCGTGAAATATTCATCATTGTGACCACTCCAGCGGAGACGAGCGAAAAATAAAAGAATATGAAAATTCTCATAGATTTACTCGTCTTTTGTCATTAACTAATTACTGATCTATGTGAATGATATATATATATATATATATATATATATATAAATAATACAGTTTTAATAAACAAAACACATGTTTTACTCTCAAATAATGTTACTTTTATTCAGTAGTGAAATTTTGGGAGTTTCTTTTACCTGGACAGTAGTGAGTGTTACAAACCCGTCTATCTTCTGTTTTCCCTTCACAGCTATAACCTGGAAGACACAAACGATGCCTCGACGTGGTTCCTTCATTACATGGTTTTGTGCATTCTCCCCAGAGAGCCCATTCGTTGAAGCCTTGATCACCTGTTAATAAATTAAGTAGAAGACATTGTTGGATAAAAAATTATTTCTAGAAATGCTGACTTCTGTCAGTCGGGTATATGGATTAAATTTATGTCTGAGTTGCAGAAAATAAAATCTCGCACTCGGATAATGTTGCAAATATCTTTTTTGTTTAAAGGCCTGTGGAAACCTGGTTTACAGCAGCTATATTATAAAAGGAATTTCCTATCTAGAAAGAAAATCCATTTTAAAAAGCTCTTGCCTTTTAACTCTCCGAGAAATCTACGAATGTAAAACATACTCTAAAAACACCACGAGTTGGACCTGAGATATAGGTGGCTGATTGCAAGGTGGCCATCTTGAGCAGCTTCAGTCATCTACCAGATCGTCATCAAGCTGCTTTCTGCTTCATAATATCGAGAAATTAAAGACTGCATCCCAAAGCATGAATCTTTTAAACAAAGAGATTAAAGAAACAATATTGCCATCACAGGATCAAACAAAACAGCTTCAAAGGTAGTATTTTGGTAAAAACTGAGGACTGCTAGGTTAAAAATATCCGCTCTGACTATCAAAGAAATGAAGCAAGTAGTGAACTAAATAGGAAAATGCTACAATTCTAATTGCTTGGCTATATTTGATCATTTTGTTAGGATTAAAGGTCATTTTTGACCATTCGGTATTTTCACCAGATAAGTGTATACATTAACGTCTGTGGCTACAGATGTTCAAAAATAAAGACTCAATCTGAATAAAAACAAAACAATTTATTATAATGATGGCAATGACATCTAAATCAGAAAATTATTAACACTATTAGAAGTTGAAACAGTCTCAGCTCGCCAGGGTGTTTCATTGTTGTCAACTTCATAATGGTGGCTTTTCTGACAATATTCAAGGAAGGTAGAAAACCAAAATATATATGAATTGATAAGGGTAAAGAGTTTTATAACAAGCAAGTAAAAGATCTATTAGAATAGACAGATGTGCTCACATGAGAATAAAAAAAAAATCTCAGTGGTTGAACGATGGAAGTAAACAATGATGAACAAATGTGGAAGGAATTCGCTGTTTAAGGTAATTCGTAGTATCTTGATATGGCACCGAAATGGCTAAAAGAATACAATAACACTAGGCACAGTTCGATAAAAAGGACACCGATTGTAGCATCCACGAAAACAAACGAAGGACCTTATAACTTTATAATTTTTTATAATTTTTGCCAATTTAGAAACAATAAACAGAAAACAGAAATTTCAAGTAGACAATAAGGTCAGGTCAGGTAAATATATATAAAAAAATGTCAACAAAGAATATATAGCACACTAAACAGAAGGATTTTTTTATTACTGACAAGATCAAACATACAAATCCAATAACCTGTGGATTATTAGGTTTAAATAACAAAGAAATTGAAGACAATTTTTATGAACCTGAATAACTAAAAGCAAAGCAGGATGTTGATCAAATCATTTGTAGAGATCAAGGAATTAAAAGACCAAGCTTTGGTGAAGTGCAGAGGATATAGTAATAGCTTCAAAAGTTTGATACAAGTTAAGGACATAAGAGGTACATGGATATGTTTTAAATAATATATGTGTATATATAAATAAATATATATATATATATATATATTCATTTATAAACTCGTTTGGTAAAATAGAAAAGAGAGAAATGGATCTTGATGAACAATTCTTGAAAAAGAATCGTCATCTTCTTCCCAATTGCAGATTAAATAAATAAAACTGTGCTTAGTAGGGCAAACCAGGAAGAGTCCCATAATCTATTAAAAACATATGTCAGATATAACATATAGCAGCCGACAAAAAGAGGTTTAAAATATCAAGTTAATTGAGGACACAACTAGTTTCTATAAAGTAAATTAAATCGTCGTTCTCTTGAAAACATAACGATGAAAGAAGCTGTCAAATTTTATAGCNATATAAATGAATATATATATATATATATTCATTTATAAACTCGTTTGGTAAAATAGAAAAGAGAGAAATGGATCTTGATGAACAATTCTTGAAAAAGAATCATCATCTTCTTCCCAATTGCAGATTAAATAAATAAAACTGTGCTTAGTAGGGCAAACCAGGAAGAGTCCCATAATCTATTAAAAACATATGTCAGATATAACATATAGCAGCCGACAAAAAGAGGTTTAAAATATCAAGTTAATTGAGGACACAACTAGTTTCTATAAAGTAAATTAAATCGTCGTTCTCCTGAAAACATAACGATGAAAGAAGCTGTCAAATTTTATAGCTAAAGGGAGAACTGCAGGTTGAATATTAACATTGGAATGAGAACGGAGTGTTAGATTGTTGCATTGATCACAAAAAAGAATATGTACCTATTAAATGATGAATTGGACACGACGAAGACAATTAGTACATTCAAAACGCAAGATTTTAAATTGACGAACCTGTCATTTTCGAGCATAGCAATGAATTTGATCAAACAGTTAAATGGATATATACGAGAGTCATTAAGTATTGTCAAGACAAGAAAACGTGTTGATGATTTCTATTCGAGACCATTACAATGGTGTACAGAAGATGATATACCAGATGATTTTTTAAATATCAAAATTGGTAAATGCTATCCAAGCATAATATTATACAATACACAACAAATACACAACTGTATACAACCCACGATGTGATCGAAACTTTCAACTGCAAAAATATTTAAGGCAGTTTTAAGGCAGTGTGGAGAATTCTACACCTATGATGCTATTATTAAAAGGTTTTTTTGGAAAGTGGGACAGTTGAACCATTGTCCAACTGTCTGGAATAGGTACGTTGACGATGTTTTTGCAATTATTAAAGAAGATCTTCTAAAAGTTTTCTTTGATGACATCAACAGTCTTTACTCAAACATTGTGTTCACCCATGGAAAAGAGGAAAAAAACAATCGCCCTTTCTAGATCTCCTATTGAAGAGACAAGCAGACTGCCCCATTTCTGTTGCCATCTACAGGTAACCAACCAACAGACAAATACTTGAATAACACATCGCAACATAGGTTTATCACCATTCTGTTTGGAAGGACAAGACATCATTTCAAACCCATACGGTCTCATAAAGAAAAAACCACTCCTTCAAAAGGTTCTCTTATGCAATGGATATCATACTGGTGATATCCAGAGAGCATTACAAATGAGTAGCAGCCATAATCCACGAACAAGAAGCTGTAAAACAAATATATCTAACCTATGCCAAAGGCACAAGTAAACAGGTATGACAAACCCTCCGACAGCATAGTATCAAGGATTCATTTATCACAACATCCACACTTAGGATATTACTTTAGATAACCCAGTTCTACTTGAAGAGAGGAACAATATGGTTTACAGACTACATTATAAGGACTGTCCTGATTTGGAAGCCCCGTCGCTGGACATCTTATCCCAATCACTTTTATAGGATTGAGTCTCTATAGAAAGCCTCTATAGAAAGAGGACAATCCTTTTGATGTCCTATCAAATGAAACAGAAGTACATAGAGGGCTAAAAAAGAGTAAAGATAACAGAAAGATATGATTTCAGGTATAACTTGTTTGAAAATGAGCACCTGTAGCTCAGTTCGTATTTCGATTAAAACTAAGTAAAAAACTGAAACTAATAATCTTGAAAATTCTGAAATTTATGGACTCAGAGGAAGCCATAGATGTAAGAGCTTTATCATGTCATGAGTCGTAAGCTTTTTCCGAGCTACGTTTCGAGAGATACTTCTCCCATCGTCAGAGTATCTCTCGAAACGTAGCTCGGAAAAAGCTTACGACTCATGACATGATAAAGCTCTTACATCTAAAACTGAAACTAATTTTGCTTTAATTTATGAGAGAGGAGTTTTCTTCTAACTTTTTTTGGTCATCAGCTTCTGAACGTCTTTGTTTTTGTCACTGGTTTAAGTAAAATAGGATGGTTTTGGACAACAATATAATCTACCATTACCACATGTTGTCATTATTATGTAGAGTTTTGTATGAAACACATTATATGTATACAAATATAAGCTAAGGATCTTGAACAAATAGATATTGACCATATATATAATAAAGTAACAACTCATATTATAAGAATTGATTACATAAATATAGTATAAAGTTAAAAATTACCTTTGTCCATACATTTACAAACAGTCCTTATGTTTGTGTCAGTAAAACCTGTAATGTTACACGACCTTATGGTTGGGACGTTAATGTATCCTGTACACCGATTTTCATTGATCAAGAAGCTAGGGTTAAAACTATGTTTCCATGCTATCGAGTTATTTGAAGTTAAGCAGTTGATTTTGGCAATATTTGAAAAATTCATGGTATCGAATAAGGATGTAAAAAGTTTTATCGATCCAATTTCTTTAAAATCTGGTGAACAAGTCAGGTTTAACTTTGTGCAAGTCATTTTACAATCTCTGCCAGGAAAACCAAGATAAAATCCTAAGAAAAGGAATAAAAAAATTATTATTTAGGTTACAATAAGAACATTAAGTAATCATTATCGTCATCATTATCATTATTATTATCATCATTATTATTTTATTGTTGTTGTTATTATAATTACCAAGTGTAAAGACAGTGTAGTTTAAATTTGACTTAAAGTCAAATCAAACTCAGATGTCGAACGCATATTGTAGTGTTATTGCTGTTCCTTGTAGGCAAGTTTTTGAAGTGCTCCGAAAAAGATATTTCCGCTTACTTGTTTAAACCATTGAGAGAAAACTTTTTATAGGTAACCTCGTGCTCTGATAACGATGGGCATGACGTCCATATATTTACACTTCCAAATCCTTTTCACCTTAAATTTCAAGTCTTGGTATTGTTCAGTCTTCTACTTTTCCTTTTCATCTACTCTTTTGTCAAATAAGCATGGGGAGTCTATAATTTTACAGAATTGCCCTTTCTTGTTAAGTATTAAAATAGCTGGCCTTGAATACTCCAAAAATTTATTAGTCTGAATTCACATGTCCCAGAGTATTTTAACTTCCTCGTTCGTAACGACGCTGTTAGGTTTATACTCATACCATTTTTTTGCATGTTCCAAATCATACTTCTTACGAATCTGCCAATGCAAGATCTGAGCTCTTTTATTATGTCTCCATTTGTACTGCTTTTAGCCAGTTGTTTACATTCAGAGATCAGATAAGCCACTGTCACCTCTCGGTCTCCACATATTCTGCAGAGTGGTGAAATGTTTTCTTTGTCTATATGGTGTCTGATGGACTGTGTTCTGGTAAGCTTTTCTTGTGCACTCATTATTGTGGCTTCAGTAGCATTTTTGAGGACACCGTGTTTCAGTCAATCCAAAATTCCCTGGTTTCTTATCTCAGTTTCACTTAAGAAGGCACTGTGGACTTTCTTACTTGTCAAATTGTTTTTTCTTATACCTTGCATCATTTGCTTTGTCCTCGCCAATCCCTAAAATTTCTTCTCTTTCAACCTCTTTGATCATAGGTTCTATACTGGTAAGTACATTTTCATACAAAGTGCTCTTTTCGAAAAAGCATCTCATCACAATCTTATTCAAAGCTCTTGTCCATGCGGTTCTCACTGTTTTACAAAGATTTTGCATAATGACGACCTGAGAAACATTGTATCTTTCCCTGGGGAACAAGGGACCTTAACATAAAGTTTCAGTCCTCTCTAAGCCGTCATTGCTTAAAATATGTGAAGCACTCATATCTAAATATAAGAATTAGTTTGGGTCAGGTTTTTCTTTCCAGGTATTTTTTGTGACATCACTAAGGAGGTTGCCAGGTAAAGCTAAAGAATTTCCCCCACCCACGAGACAGACAACTCCACTGGATACCAACTCTGTACTTTAACATATCGGGGTAGGCTAACAGGTGCTACACATTGCCCAAGAGTGACTTGGAGGTAGTTGTGACAAAGGGTGACCTCATTCATTTACGTCGAAATTCCATAGCCGGATGCAATTTTGTGTTAACACCTAGGATAGATTTTTATTAATATTGTCATTATTATTATGATAAAACATGCTTTACAACACTTGTGTATTTCAGCTCTTTGAATATGCCTGGATCATGCAAAGCGTTCTTAGTAAAGGTGCAGTTCCAGGAAGCACCATTTTATGCAGTTCTTTGATTCTAATATTACCAGGTATTTGTTCAACATACCGACTTATTCCTTTTCTAATAAGCTCAAGAGATCCAATAACAACTAGAATGACAGTCGTTTTAGTGCTTCTATTTTGCTTATTTCTATTTCGAGATCTTTTTATTGTGCAATCTTCTCGATCTCTTTTGTCGCAACATTCTTTCTGATGGTATAGTCATATCAATTAAAGTACAAAAACTTTGATTTATCCCTGATTACGATATCCGGACTATTTACTTTAATTTTATTGTTTGTGTTAATAGGCATATCCCATTATACTGTAACATCATTTCTTTCAGAAACTTTAGTTGGTTTATGTTCATACCATTTGTTACTTCCTTGAATCTGGTAATATTTACAAATATTCCAGTAAATATAAGTGAGTGCCTTGTTATGTCTTTCTAAATATTCCTTTTTGGCTAGAACAGGACAGTCAGTGATAATGTGCTCCACACTTTCATCAAATTCATGGCATAATCTACATTTTGCATCAGTTCCATTTTTGATAATTTTGTACTGATAGTATCGTGCTGCAAAACGTTGTGACTCTGTAGCTATCTCCAAACCTTCTGTATCTGCTTTCAATCCTGAGCTTTGCGACTATTTATGTATCAAATGTTTGTAAACAGCAAAGATTTCCCAATAATGTACTCTGCCTACACAGTCATGGTGGCTTTTATGTTTTTTTATGCAAGATTACTACATTGAGTTAAAAAGTGGTGGATTGTTCATTCTTTTCATTTTACCTCCAAAATTTCCCATCTTCACTGCTTTTTTCTATTCTTGCTTTTATGGCATTCATTCTGAGAGACTGACTGAGCAGCTATTAACATTGGTTCAGTTTCTTTCTTTAATTCTCCCTTCTGTAGCCAGGTCAATGACTCTTTTGCTCCTACGTCTTTCGATTTTCTAAAATGATGTCCATGAAGTTCCTTTTTTCATACACGTGTTTGTCTCTTTCTTTCTTTTGCCTCTTCTTGTAAAATTTCACACTTTCTACTTTTATCTTTACATTTTATCTAGCTGCAGCTGTCAGTTTCTATTAGCTTTTCAGTACCTCTATCCAAATACGTCCTCTATCTCATTCCTTTCTGGGTAAGTAAAGCCTATCTACAGTGTCTCTTGGATATAGGACTCTGTACAAGGTGATTATCTTTCTTGTTTGTCTATGGTTCTAAATTCTTCTCTTGTGTAGTTCAGACATACAGCAGAGTATCAAAGTAATGACATTGCCCAGGTATTAATTGTAGTGTTGCTATTTCCACAATTTAGTTTTGATTTGAGAAATTTCTTTGTCCGTCTAAGATACTCTCTCTTTATTTTTCCTTTCATTTCTTTGCTAAGACCTGGTATATTCCCATTATTTCAAGGTACTTATAGCTCTCTCCTTCATTCATTGCAACAATAACATTTTTACACTTTTTATAGCTTTTATGGGGTTGAACAGTGCCTCTAGCTTTCACAATGATAGATCAACTTGAAAATCTGCGATTTGTTACTAAGCAAATCATTATACGATCACCATGTATTTCGTATTTCACTCAAATGCTCTAGTTTCCTCACAGGCCACTGTTGTTGGATGAACTAGCAGCAAGCAAACATGTATTATATATATATATATATATATATATATATATATATATATATATATATATGTGTGTGTGTGTTATGAAAGGAAATAAACTGAACAAATAATATTTAAAAATACTATTACAGGTAATGTAAAAACCAGTCATCTCCATCATATTTAAAACCGATCTTTAAGGTATAATTTTATAATGACATTCTTTTTCTTTAGGATTTAAATAAAATTGCATGACCCCAGAAAAAAAATATTAAATTTTATGAATCTTTCTCTTTAAGGAAATAAATTATTTTTAATTAAAACTTTCCTTCAACAATACAAAAAGGTATTTTTCCAACTTATTGAATCTGTGAATCTTGGTCGTAAAATTACCAAATATGTATTTAAGGTGTGTTAAAATACTAAATATTTAGTCAATTTTTGAGCAAAATAAAGACTGAAACATAGCCAATCAAGCATTCTGTCTTTTATTTTTAATTTCTTTTAACTCTATCGTTGAAAAATAATTTTCTAATCAAATTTTTGTAAATTATCTACTGTGGGTACAATAAGTTTACAGGTGTACATTTGTTAAACGTTCTGAAACTCTGTAATTCTACAGCTTTATACTTAGTTGTATTATTATCAAATGTCAGTAAGTCCTACCAGTGCATGGAAAAACATTGCATTTTTTTGTTTCCAGAGCACTACCTTCGCACATTTTACCAGCGGGACTTGGCTTTGGGTTAGTGCAGCTTCTTTTGCGATAAGTCATCCCTGATGCACAACTCTTACTACAAACTGTCCATTGTGTCCAAATAGTCCAGTTGCCAGCAACTATATGGCATGAAAATTTAAAGCAATGATTATTACACAAAATAATACATCTTCAATAGTCTATTAAAAATGGTTCTTATTGATTGAAGTGAAAAAAGCCACTCATTCCGGACGACGGCTGTCTAGGTGAGAAAGGTTAGACAGTCTATTAGATATATAAATTATAAGTAACATAATAAATTGTAAATAATATATTTTAAGTACCAAAATATAAAACATGAGATTCAAATATTAAATATTAAAGCAAGCAAGAAATAAACTGACGATCCAGAGAACAATGGTAATAAAAATTGTAGTAAAATAGACTTTTTTTGCTATGGTATTGTCTCTGAACTCATCTTTTATTTTGACGTATAGATTTAAGTCCCAGGTATATAGCACGTCCATGAAGGCAACCTCCACGTGGTGATGCCTGGATGCTGATTAGCCAGGTTTTTCTGACTAGTTAGTAACGAATAGCCTTCGATTCAAGCTGTTCTTCCGTACCATTGAAGAAATCGATCTCGTCGTTCATGTGATTTTGAATCTGGTTCGTCGTCGATTTGGAGAAATTTCTTTAAAAATCCAACCAGAAAATGTGCGTCTTCGACGCCTCTGTAGTTGGGAGAGATATTCCCGGTGCAGCCTACTCACTTGGTCTCCAGCAGCTTACACACACACACACACACACACAGCACGCCCTAAGTTTCAGCTTGAGTTAACTGTTGAAGGGTTAAAATTTTTATCTTCATCAACTGTAGGCCTTTTTAGTCCACATATCTTGAATTGCAATCCAACAGACTGAGCCCACTTTTTTCTGTGTCTTGAAACCGAGTGATAAAATACTCATAGATTTGGTTGCCATAACAGTCTTAGCACGACGTAACATCAAAGTGTCCTTTTATAAAGGTAAGTTTGGTCAAGCTGACAGAATTTGGTTTCGTTTACTTCTTTATGAACACAATCACCTAGAGTAAGGCCCAAAATCATTCCTTTCTTCTATGGTGCCATCTTGAAAATTCTTAGGCAAGCCTCTACTACTTTGAGATGTACTGGAAATGTTCTCGATCTCAGTTAGCATCCAATAACCATATGATTTATTTGAAACAATATTGGCTATTCTGCAGAAATGTTTTCTTTTGTTCATCAACAACACGTTTTTCTCCAATTCTTTTCAAACACGGTGTTCAACTTTAATATTAGTAACTCCGTGAACATAGAAAATTAGAACCATGTGGCGGTAAACCCACATCTCATTGGGTTAAATGTTTGCCCCTAAAAGAACTATCAACAAAAGTAGGAACTAGGAACAAAAGTAAAACGCAACAAGAAGGATAACATGGATAGGGAATGAAAGTTACGTGGAAAAAAAGAGCTCTAAGATACCTATTAATAAGAAAATTACGTCGAATAGAATTAGCATTATCCGTAATAAAATGTAACATAACATAATATATAATATAATATAATATTATATTATATTATATGATATTATATTATATGATATTATATTATATGATATTATATTATATTATATTATAGTATATTATATTATATTATATTATATCATATCATATTATATTATATTATATTATATTATATCATATTATATTATATTATATTATATTATATTATAGTATATTATATTATATTATATTATATCATATCATATTATATTATATTATATTATATTATATTATATCATATTATATTATATTATATTATATTATATTATATTATATTATATTATATTATATTATATTATATTATATTATATTATATTATATTATATTATATTATATTATATTATATTATATTATATTATATTATATTAACTTTTTAACAATAAATTTACCAATAACGCTACGTACTTGATATTTTTGTTTTTGCATTAATCGGTTTACTCTTTTTTCCAATTCCTTTTCTTGTGGATCCAGCAATGGTAATGCTATAATTTGTGAAGGGATAAAGCCCTCCTATAACGAATGAGGTGTTTGTTGGACCTGTGTAATTTGAATTCCAAGTTTTGTGACCATTTTCTTCGACAGCTGTGTAGTTAATAAAATATCCCAATAAAATCCCGCTTTGTTGATTCTTTGGAATGATACCCCATTTTAAGTGTATGCGTATTTCCTCCTCTGATAAAATTGTCACATTACAAGGCCCAGCTGTAGGTACTGTTAAGATAAAAGCAATAAGGGTATGTTTAATGCGTCTTAAAGAAAAGTAGCAAATATATGTGTAACGACCTAGAATCGAAACAGTTCCCAAGCTTTCTTGTCCATCTGCTATCTTATTTGTGCTGACGTATTTTACATTTTGCAATCATATTTATGAAATGCAATAAACTTAAACCACAAGGTAAAATGAAATAATTGTTACAAGGTGGGTTAAGATAACATGTTAAAATTATAAACTGAAATGAGAAAAATGCTAACATTATAAGGTAAAATGTGATAAGATATAAATAACACAAGGTAAGGTAAAATAAGAGAAAATGATAACATTACAAGGTGAAATAGGATAAGATCATAACGTTACACGCTAACGTTACACTTCCTACAAAAACAATTGAAGTAAAATGGCATTTTTGCAAGGTGAAATGAAATAAAATGGTAACACCAGGAAGTAAAAAAAGATAAAATATTAACATTACAGGGTAAAATAATATAAAAGCTTAACATTGCAATGTTAAATGAGATGAAATGATAACATTACACGATCAAATTGTTGGCATTGAAACATTAAAATCATTATTTCTATTATAATATATTTCTATATATATTATTTCTAACCATATATATATATATATATTTCTATATATTTCTATATATATTTCTATATATATATATATATATATATATATGGTACATTCGATTCGGTTAATCGTATTAGAGTGCTCGATACATAAATGCAGAGCGTAATAAAAGATATATTAAGTTGGAAAGAATAACAAAAAACTACACTATCCATTTCGACAAGCCTGTTTCGTGATTTTACTCAATCGTCAGGAAATGTACATTTCCTGACGAGTGAGTAAAATCACGAAACAGGCTTGTCGAAATGGATAGTGTAGTTTTTTGATTCTTTCCAACTTATTATTATATATATATATATATATATATATATATATATATATATATATATATATATATATATATATATATATAGTGAAACACTCAGAAAACTTGAGCCAATGATGGAACTGGCTGATTATATGACAATAATGGGACAATACATGTATAATACACAACACGAAAGACAACTCAATGAGAACCATAAAAATGAATTATTCGCAAATAGAATGAAAAGAGATGATGGATGAAGGATAGAAATGAATAGAGATAAGTTGAAAAAAGCGATGAAAAATGTAAAATGGTAGTTTTTGTTGATGAACAAGAAAAAAGTAGATAGGTTTCATGGTGAATACAACAGTCATGGATCATCAGTCGATGACCATGTCAACCATTTCGGCTACTAAAAAGAAATCTATCCAAGTGAGCTGGTACTGAAATGCGAACACACAGGCCAAAATGCTACCTTTTTAGACTTGGACATAACAGTCAAAGATGGATTATTCGTTTACAAGCTATTTGACAAGTGCAATACTTTTCCTTTCCATATCGTCCGAATGCCGGATCTATCTGGAAATTTACCTCGTCATGTGTTCTATGGGTCAATACTATCCGATACTCTACGTATCGCTCGTGCTTCTCTTCTCTACGATGATGTCATCGTCAAGACCAAAGAACTTTTCGGTAGGATGATGACACAAGGAGCTTTCCAAAATAAATTAAGGAATGTTGTGCGTAAAGTTTATGGCAAACATTTTGATGCTTTCCATTCTTTTGACAAAACGTGTTTCCGCATTACCTAAGATTTGACTACTCTGTGAATTTATTGTCTTATCTTCTGTTCTTGACTTTTTACCTTCTATTCTCTTCCTGATCGATCGTTGATAGCCTGTACTTAACTGTATGGAGCTGATGGCAAATGATCACTATGCATCTTTTCCTTCCGGAATTTATATATATATATATATACATATATATCCCTCTCTCTCTCTCTTCCTCTTTCTCTCTTTTCACCATGTTGTTTTTAGATCTTTGTAACAGAGGAAACGCTGAATGTTGGGTACCCGTAACACATGTGGAAAGCAGCCACTGCCGGTCACAAGCCCGGGACCTCTGTTACCAACATGGTCTATCTTATGTCTGTCTCTTATCTAAATTTCAGAAGCACTTCTTCTATGGCTTTGTTTATGTATTGCGTCTCGAGTCGTGTAAAATTTGTTTGTGATGTATAAGTTGTTTGTTTTTTGGGGGTTTTTTTATGTTATTATTTTGTCAAAATAGAAGCCTTAACATCTGGCTGTTTGGAGTTTACTCCTAATACTATATACTTATATATATTGTATTTCATACAAATACAACTATAACGAGTTAGAGGGGAAATGAGGCACCCTTTCTCTTTCTGTTTGTACTTTCATTTGTACTTTTATCCACTAACTGGTAGATAAAAGCAACATTTTAATGTAGGTTTTTTTCTAAAATGATGTGAAAAATGAAATTTCAAATAAGTTTATGTATAATATATGTTACATTCATGTTTATATTGATAATATATATATATATTTTTTTTCCATATATCACGTATTTATTTTCTTTGGAATTTATTGAAGATAAACTAATAGATACCATGCAAAAATACAATTTAGTTGATTGGTAGACATAATATCCATGATGACATAACAATGGAATATATAATTTATGGTAGTTTCTCTACATTTGTCTTCTTGGTATATTTTCTCTTTTGAAATAAATATCTGAATGTATTCAGGATATAATTATTGTAAAATTCTTGTGATTCTTGTTGTTTGTATTAATATTTAAGGAGTTAAACTTTGAGGAAAGGTTAAAGAATAATTATAAACTAACAAACTTTGAGTAGTTAGATGAAAGAAAGCAAATCTGTTTCATTAAAGATGTTGTCAGATAAACGTTGGCTATGATAGAGATATAATATACTTTAGCGCAGATAACTCTTTTTGGTTGCATTAGAAACTAAATGTGATGACAAAGTTACCAAACTAAAATAGGAGTTCCGAAATGTTCTGTAAATATTGCATCCTTTTCAATTTGACTATAAAAATAAAACAGTTAAAAACTTTACCTTTCCTCGAGCAAAGTTTGCAGCCCCTTAGTTGCAGGAAGTTCCTTTATCTTATAAGAATATTTAGTTTCGTACCTTTTAAAATGTGTACTATTATATTGTCTTTTCTTGTCTCTCTAAATAAATTCTCGAAAATGTGTTCACCCTCACTAGGCTGGCACTTGTAACGAAGAAATAAATTGGGCCAAGGTATCGTAGGTATGTGTATGAAGCTCTGATTGCAAACCTCTAGCATAGCAAGCTGTTGATTTTACCATTGATTTACCAATGTTTAGAACGTAAATCGAGAAAGCATAAATTTATGTACAAAGGAAAGGTAATGCAAGACAGAACAGTCTTCAGTGCCGGATTATAAAAGTTCAACAAATATACTTGAGGAACATCTGTCCTTGCATCTACTGTTATTACTTTAAGAATTGGTAAGCAGGAGTTGTTTTTCTCAAAAACTTCTTTAACTAGCAAAATACCTGGATGAATCATTTTATTAGTCACAGCCTCAAGTGAAATAGATGTGATAGAATTTTGTACTTCAAGTAAATATGTATACCATTAACCTTAAAAGCATGTAATATCTTGTTCTCTACGTTTTTGAGGTAGGAAATTAAAAATGGTCATTCCAATAGATTTCTTTGCAAGATTTAGAAAGTTACTTTAACGATTTGTTTAACTTTTATATTATCTGTTTAGGTTATCTAAGAAAAAAACAACCATGAATCTTACCGAAGTATATAGTTGTTTAATAAAAATCCCTGCAGCTGCCTGTAAAGCACACGGTTAGTCAGTCACAAATTTTGCTCTTTTATGAAAGGCACCAGGCAAACTTGAGCTCATTTGGGACAGACGCAGTGAATAGCATTGACAGGGTAACGTGCAAAAAAAGGAGCACCACAGCTACCCTGCGGTCAAGCAGGAAAAAGTTTAAAAATAAAAAAATGAAAAAGAAGAAAAAGATCGATGGATTATACCGTCTGTCATTGACTGCCATGATGGTTGAACTTCTTTGTATAACCGAGTTGCTTGTACCATGTACCTAAAACACGTTATGATAGTTTTAAATATGGATTTTGGTAGTTAAGAATGAAATAAAGATGGGTTTGAGTTGTTAGGTAATAAATGAATTTCATTTAAAGAATTATTCTCCTCCTATTTGTTTACATTTTTATCAAGTTTTTTATCACATCCCAAAATGTGCATTTTTAATGTGCATTTTTAATGTGCATTTTTAATATATTGAATGGTCTTAAATTGTAATAATATCAATGGAAGAAACACACTTCTTTGATGCTTTCCTTGTGTATATAGTCCTTTTTCTTTTTCAAAGTTCAAATTTCCACCTTTTAAAGTAATTTTGCATCAGCTAAAATATGATACAAGATTCTTTTTCTTATCTCCTGTCCCCTTGCACTTTGGTTTCGCGTTTTTTTATAAAATTGTTTACGTCTATTTAATTTAACTGCTTGGCCTTCACAATTTTACTGTTCATTGTTGTGAGGGATCATCCAAATGAATTTGGTTACTACATTCATCAAAAAACTGTTTACTCTCTCCCATTTTGTCTCTTCGTTCTCATGTTAACTACTCAATTTTCACATTACATTAGCTAATCATGAAAATAGCAACCGAATTATAAAAATTCCTAAAAAATAACAACGATATACTTTTATAAACGTCTGACAAATATAAAGTTTAGCATCCATATAAATTGGTCAACCAACTTACCATCCTCATCAGTACTAAGGTTGGTTGAGAAAAAAGGACCACGCCCAATGACAGTTGAAGCTGCAATCTGAATAACATAGCTAGAAAAAATGTTTAAACCTTTCAGGTGAAATGAGGTAAGGTTTGAATTTATGATTGCTGAGCTGATGTTTGTGCCAGAACTGTTCAAATTGCTGGTATCTAGAAGAAACCAATTCACTGTGTACGAAACAATGACTCCCATTTGATCCATGATTGGTACTTCATCCCAGGTCAGAAGGATTGTTGTAGAGCTAGTATTTCTTGCGGTGACATTTGCTGGATAACTTGATGGTACTAGAAAGAAACAAGTATACTATATATTGATAATATTCAAAAGAGAAAGATACAGGAATTAAAAAATGGGAATATGAATTGAAAATATCTTGGCATATAATACTAGAATGTTAATTTTCTGTATTTAGAAAAAACCAAATAAAAAATTCTTTATTGTCTGTTAGTACCAAATATATCATTTGATCGGATGTAAAACAAATAGCTTCTATAAGTAAGTAAGTAAGTTTTTATTTGCCACAAACAAAAATGAAAAATGTTTACAAACGTTTAAAAAAAGAAAGGGCTAGAAAGTCAATAAATTACAATTAAAGTTAATTTAAAAACTTTTGTATAAATTAATACTAAAAAGAATGTTGCATAAAAATATTACAATTTGAGTTAAAATAAAAATAATGACAGATCACCCCTAATTGAAGTGGTAGGGATAACATTAAAAGGTCAAACTAACCTTATTTCCATAATGGCCCCTATTGGGGTAGTTAAACTGCTTTCTTTGATAAAACAATAATGAATGTAATTGCGGAGTCAAAAAATCAATAGATATACAACAGCATTTGGCAAATATAATCTTAGTAAAAGGAAGCCAAAGCTATTTCCATATTTTGTTAATTGACATGATTACATATTTATTTTAGCAATTTAGATTCATTGTTGTTAGGTATAAAGAGTTTGCTAACAGCTTATTAAGGACATATACAATAGGAAAATAGTTGTTTTAGATGAAAAATAATAAAATAACTTTCTTATT
This sequence comes from Morbakka virulenta, assembly GCA_003991215.1. Classification (NCBI taxonomy): domain Eukaryota; kingdom Metazoa; phylum Cnidaria; class Cubozoa; order Carybdeida; family Carukiidae; genus Morbakka; species Morbakka virulenta. Next base: position 1,354,501 of record RDPX01000172.1, read on the forward strand.
GTTAAAATCTGATCTGTAACGTAGCCTTCCATGGTCATTTGATCTACTAACTGTGTAGATGATCAAATAATCTTTGTGCTTTTCTACTTTTTTGGTAAATGTTCTAAACCTCGTTTCAAATGTTAAAGATCGTATGCTTAAAGGGAGACTAGACTTCATGTGAGTGTAGATGATTCTATTTTATGTGATTTTTTTCTTTATAAATTTTCAATATTCATTTCTTATAGTTTTTGTCTCTCTCTACTCTATTTCTGAAAATGTGGATTAACTTCATTGTCTATCACTTTTTACGGAGAACCAATATTGGCTCAATGCCTTGAAGGACTTTCTATTCCTTTATGGTAGGGAGACCATCAATCACTCAGCCACTAAAGCTTATAAAATTTTTGCTTGGGTTCTAAATATTAAGGAATACAACAAGCATTCCATCGTGCATCTTTTGATGACTATTATCAGTAATGAAATTTTGTTACTGCGCCTGAATAAAACAAAAAATGTAATATAATATTTTTCTATTTCTATATTTTGGCAAAAACAACAATAATTTTTTGATGGTATTTCTGTGTTTTCCTCACAAATAAACATAAAAATCATCCAACAAGAGAAGGTACTTTTTTTATATTTCACCCAAATTTAGGAAGTCCAGTGAGTAGATTCGCCAAATTGCAAAGGTTAAGTGAAGATTAACAAATCTTTAATGAATGATTGTTAGGATTTCATGCGAAAAAAGTAAATATTGCACTTACAAAGGCAAAGAATTCTCCTATTATAAATGACAGAGAGAGAGAGAGAGAGAGAGAGAGAGAGAGAGAGAGAGAGAGAGAGAGAGAGAGAGAGAGAGAGAGAGAGAGAAAAANGAGAGAGAGAGAGAGAGCAAAAAGAGAGGGAGAGAGAGAGAGAGAGAGAGAGAGAGAGAGAGAGAGAGAGAGAGAGAGAGAGAGGCACTTAGGACACTTATTTCTTTAAAAGATAAGGAATTTTTTAATCATAAAATTTTAATCCTAAAAAAATCACGTTTTTATTTATATTTTTTGAAGCTAAAATGTTTAACAGAGAAGAAATACAGAATTTATACAAACAAATTACAAAATAACACAGGTATACAGCCAAAATGTATCTTGAATGAAAAACATACTTTCTACGTAATTTTAGGGCTCTGATTTCAAAACCGATGTAAAAAATTTTGGATTGACTCTTTTTCTCAGAATTTTGATTTTTTTCAATTTTCTTTCAAAAAGAAAAAGTTTCCAAAAAGAATCACTTTGACAAAACTTCAGAAGCGTCACCGAGAAGAATATATTACTGCAGAGTAAAATGCATTAAAATTGTTCTTAAGAAACAGAGAAACATTAACAGAGCTTTGTTTATTTGTCCAGCTTGACGAAGAAACCAATTTGCATGTCTTTTGTCCGTTTTTTTGGGATAAGAACTCAAAAGTAATCAACTAAATAAACATTGGTTCACAATTAAAATCGTGCTGAAACAGAAAGGAGTAATAGATGTAATCCCTTCAACGTTTTCTCATGCCTTGTGAATGCCGAAATAAGCCAGATAACTTCTGTTATATTTGTGGTCAGCTAGTATTTCCAGCTTAAAAATGCCATTTATTTTACTGTCTAACGCCATTTATTTGTAGAGCATATCATTTCTAGTTTGGATGTAAAGACATGGGCTCTTCAAATATGTTGAAACATATGTGCTACGAAATTACGATTGTTGCTCAATGGAAAGAGACAATCTATGGGCTTTGAATTACCTATGATTTGGAGCGAATCGAAAAATCATATTGATAACTGTTTTTCTGTATACTTCCGGTTGTCACCAAAGGTATTACACAAAAAATAGCCCAACTAGAATATCAATCTCTAACATCTGCTATGTGACCAGTAACTCACAATAATGAAAGAAATTTCTATTTCTAGCTGTCCAGAAAGCTTTGATGAGTATTCATTACATATAAACCCAGCTTTCTATTATTAATGAAGAAGCACCAGTTTTTAGCAACTTAAAAATAACCATCATGTCCTGTTGTGAGTGTGTCGTCGAAAGTTATGTAGCTTACCTACCAACTACGTAGATGACTCAGCTTCGATTCCTAGCAAAAACAAAAGATTTTGCTCCAATTTTTTTCTTTATATTCAGAGACTATCGATTGCACGTATAATTATGCAGAGATATACAAGTAGTTGCCATGCAACCATTTCATGTTTGCCAAGTTGTGGTATTCGTTCCTCGTCAGCTTCATATTTTTCTTTTTTGGAGAAGTCACCTATATTCACTATCATGATTTGCTCTTTTTAAACTTTCTTTTTAAATAAGGACTCCCTATTAGTAAACATTAGTTTCGTCTTAATGCTAAAATGGAAATAACGAAAATTGAAAATTGATTAGGCAGCCTCGAAAGAAGCAAGATGTTTTGTTTTTAGGGATCAATTGTAGTTGGATGTCCTTTTGGCATGGAAAGATGGCGTTAAATAAGCAAACACTTAGTAGGCTTACACTTAGCTGTTCTTCCTCATTTTCAAAATTGAATTTTCTTTTCAGATAAACGCTCAGATCTGACTGAAGATGAAGTTGCCAGCAACCAATCCTCGGATTCTAGTGGAGCATCATCCCCCTTGAGTGCTACAGATTCTTCAATACCGCATGTCATAAACCAAGCAGAGCTGAATGATATTGTCACTGAATTTGACCCACCTATGCTAAAGGCAGAAATTTTAGGTTCTAGACTACAACAATGGAGACTCCTCAGGCCCGACCTTCTGGAACAGACCTAAGCCATTACAAGAGTTTTTTGAGGTGTGTGGGCCATTCTCAGTTTGTTCAGATGTGAGTGGTTTGAAGAGAGTTCTCAACATTGAATATCACCCTCTGCAATGGACATTATTCATTGATTAAATAAAGACAAGTTTGAAGGTTTTTCTTCTGTATAATGGAAATTTGTTACCTTCTATTTGACTCGGACACTCAGCGGAAACAAAGAAAATGTACTCTTGCTTCAGGAATATATTAAGGTATATCAAGTATTGTGATCATTAATGAAAGATTTGTGCAGACTTTAAAGTCATTGCAATATTGATGGGCATGCAGCTTGGGGTCACAAAATATTTCTGCTTTCTTTGTGACTGGGATAGCAGATGTTGTTTTTTGCATTACAGGAAGGCAGACAAATTTTCGAAACTCTCTGATGCAAACGTTTGAGAATGCATATTTGTCGGTCCCCAAATAACACAGCTACTGGAAGACGATGGCTTTTCTTGAACATTTTTGTCATAAGGAAAGTGTTCTACGGTGTTCTTTTAATGCTGCCTTGAAGAAAATTTTAGGAAAACATCGTTCAGAAAATTATACAGAACTATTAGATGAAATCCTGAGGACTTATCAGGGACTTGGATTTAAAATATCACTAAACGTTCATTTTATGCATTTTCATCTAGAGCAGTTTCCTGATAACTGCGGAGCCTAGAGCGATGAGCACGGTGAAGGGTTTCACCACGGCATTGCAGCAATAGACAACTGATACCAGGGAAAATGGAAGAAACGGTCCAGTGACCGTCCACAGGAGAAGTACGAAGAAAAGAAAACTCTGAAACCTTGTAAAATAGACTTTTAACTTGTGTTTTTTAAATAACATACGTTTAATCTAATTCTGTTAGTCTGCTAATTACATCACAAAACAACCTTTTTACTGTCAAACACCTAATTTTTCATGTTTGTGAGATTTAGGATTTTAATGAGGGGGTAGCCATTCTGAGAAAAATAGGAGACAACTCAACGTTTTGATGGTGGTATTCATAATTGGCGCTCCGAATTTAGTAGGAATTCGTAGGATTCATTCAAGATACAGAGGAAAAAAATTGAAATTTGTAGACTGTGTATTTAATAATGATAAACACTTTTGTTTCAGTATCTTTTGGAAATATGAAATCAAGTAGAAAGAAAGCTTTGCTGTCTTTTTTAAAGTATTAAAGTTTTTTATCAGATTTCCAATGGTTTTGAGTATTAAAACTATTGAAAACTCACCTCCTTCTGTAGTTCGAAAGGCAATTCTACTGTTTATGCCACATCCAACTGATGTGCAGGCGGCAACTGCAAATCTGTACATTGTATAAGGGAAGAGGGAATCTAAAGTATAACTGGTTAGCTCAGTTCTTAATTTAAAAATTTTCAGATTTGTGCTGTTGCGATAAAAGACTCTGCATTTTATGCTATAAAACTTTATAGTCCCTCCTCTTTTTGCTAGGGGCACGTTTTGCCATTCGATATTTGCAGACGTGTTTGTAATACTTCTGACTTCTAAGTTCTCTGGAAAACCATCAGGAGCTAAGAGAATAAATAACAGAATAAAAATGAATACAAATTATAAAGATACAAGTATCATAACATAATTTTTTACTCGCTACTACTATTTTATTATATGAATATAAAATATAGTAATATAATATAGTAATATATATATGTATATAATTTTTTCTTTTGTATAAGCATAGATAAATATGATTTTATTCTGCAACACCCTTTTGCAACATGAGACCTAGTTTATTCCTTCTGTTGTAATTGTAATCTATGATATTCGGGTTTTACGTATTAGAGATTTTCACTTTCAGTTTCTAAATAAACATTTTTCTTAAGTGTAGTTGATTATATCTGCACTGTATATAAAACTATATAAAAAAAACTATATAAAACTAAATTTTGCATTATTGACGAAGACGAAAGTTTGAACTTTTAACAAGCTGAAAAGTATAAATACAAATTTCCGTTTGTGTATATAAATATATATATATGGTACATTCGATTCGGTTAACCGTATTACAGTGCTCGATACATAAATGCAGAGCGTAATATAAGATATGATAAGTTGGAAAGAATAAAAAAACTACACAGTCCATTTCGACAAGCCTGTTTCGTGATTTTACTCACTCGTCAGGAAATGTACATTTCCTGACGAGTGAGTAAAATCACGAAACAGGCTTGTCGAAATGGA
>RDPX01000172.1:1373216-1386140 GCA_003991215.1 Morbakka virulenta
GTATATGATAAGTGTCAATACATGAACAGTTTCGTTACATTATTAATTTAGGTACATAAACAGTTTCGGTACATTATCAGATTCGGTACATTAACAGAGTCGGTACATTAACAGTTTCGGCACATTAACAGTGTCGGTACATGAACAGTGTCGGTACATTAACAGTGTCGGTACATTAACAGTATCGGCACATTAACAGTGTCGGCACATTAACAGTGTCGGTACATTAACAGTGTCGGTACATGAACAGTGTCGGTACATGAACAGTGTCGGTATATTAACAGTGTCGGTACATAAACAGTGTCGGTACATTAAAAGTGTGATGAATGAAGAATTAGGGTACTCCTTATTACAACTGATGTGTACTGAAAGCTGTCTTTAGAATTCAAGCTGGAAGGGGTTGTGGAAAATGAAATGATCAAATTACATATCACCTCGTGCATCACCGATGTATCAGCTTCTGCAATAAGATAGATAATTCTGTCTAAAAATCAGTTATCTTTTTTGGGAAAAGCATCGGTACGTTCTGGTCCATTAATAAAAACTTAAAAACAAGAGGGGAGATTGCAAAAGAAATCTGCCCCTTATGGTATGTAGACATACATACACAGAATCACACGCAACAAAAATATACTTTGAAGCATAATTGGGTGCTAAGCTTGATTTTGTATCATATTTCGTCAAATGTCTCTCCTTTCACGCCCCGTTGGTGAACAAATATTGTTATGCGAGAAAGGATACACTTTTCACATGCATGCAAGCACAGAATTTAGGACTGGTGACGAATTTGAAAATGAACATTTTGCTGGTAGTGTCTCTTAAGGCAAAAATCGTCAAATAGCAGGAATTTAAAACCACTCTATACAAATACTAAAATGACTTTGCAAAAGAGAAGAAATAGTGTTGAACTTTCATGTCTTGTTTCTGTTCAAAAGATACAGAGAATGTCATTTTTTATTTTCAAAAAAGTAACTTTTGATTATTTGATCAGATGTTTCTTTTACATTCATAACAGTGGTCTGAGAAGTTTTAAAAATCAAGCATGTGATAGCTGATTCCAGGGTAGTTGGCTATACAGAATAAAAAATCATACTCACTTTTTTCAAGCAGGTGACGTTTTTGAGATACAAGGTTGAAAACAAATTGTTATTAACACTCTTTAGTGCTATTTGGTGCTTCACAAAAAGCAAGCAATTTCTTTCACAAACTTCTGGAAATAAAGATTATACATTACACAAAAGCTAGCCATGGATGAAAGTTATTTTTAGTGACTTCATCCTGTGCTCAGTAGCCAACAAGTTTCCATTCAAACACCAACAGTGGTCCCCAATAAAGTTTACATCCTACTGGCTTTTATAGCTTTCTTAAATGACACGAATGTCCTGGCTTAAACGCTCTCCCTCTTCCTCACTTAAATCTTCACAGTTATGAGGGAAATAGTCTAAGTGGGATAAACTAAAAGCATTTTGACTGACATGCAAGGCCCTAATTTTTGAAAGATCTTCAGGAGTTGATCGACTTCTTCCTCCTATTCTGCACTCTGATTGTTTACAAGAAAAGCTCTGATTAGTGACTAAAGGACAGCCAAGCAGATAGACTACTTGCAATCAGCGTATCATAGAACATTGAGTCCTTAATAAGCTTCCCTATTTTAGACCCATAAAAATGCCAGCCTTAAGCTTTCCAAAGCTTATTCGAGAAGAATTTCTGCTTAAGGAAGGTATATCATCTGCCTTCCCTATCCATTGCCTTTACAAAGTTCTTCGTAAGTCTCTGTTTGATATGTAAGAGCAGAAAAAATATCTTGTTTGGTTCAACAAGAGGGCGAGAGTGAACATTGTGCGAGCAAAGTTCCAACTCTTATCTTAAGGGTCATTCTTGTCTGAAATAATGTTGATCATCAGCCCGACTTTTCCACAAACACAGAAACCATGGATACTTTGTGTACCCGCCCTATAGTCCTAATACTGATACAACAACTTTACGATCTCCACAAATCAACCAATTGTGGTCATGATAGCTCAGAGTAGACAGCAACTGGTCCATATTGTCATAGTTTTTGTTTCATTTGCATAGAATGACCAGTTAGAATCGAAGAGTATTTATTTCAATTATGATGGAGAATTGCTTTGAGACGTCTGCTGGACAGTTAGATGAAGAGTCTCCATTTCGCAGCAACCTAGTTCATCCCCATTGCTTTCATCAAATCAGCAATGTTGTTGCAGTAAACCAATGACGAGTCCCTCTGGGATGTGATGAACTGTCTAAATTCTCTTTCACGCTTTTGATACTAGTAGAGTGTTGTTCCAGATGCTAGCAAATTGTTCTTAGCAAGATGAAAATCCAGAGGCTATGCCGATTCCTTTGAGAGGTTTAGATTTCGTGTCAGGTCATTTAGCTCTGCTAGTTTTAGTGGCAATGACCGGTCATTGTCGTTTGGCATGTTTTCTTTACCCTCTATTCTGTCATATGTTTTATTAGATTCCATTTGAGAGTTAGATTGCATTGCAGTATCAGGCTCGGGAACAATGTAGTTCCTGACCATGAGGTACTGGTCGTATGAGAGACGAAACATCAGGATACTGAACACAATGCTTGTTCTTGCGATTGATCTTTTGAAGATTAGTCATGCGGAAATAGTAGTCTGTCACGTCATCTTTTCCCTTCTTCCATACCACAGGAACAGCGAACGGAATACTTTTCCTTTTGTTATTTCTACACACACACACAAGTTCTCAACACATGTTTTGAAACCAAAATTGGGTGGAAATGGCTTGTCCTGGTCTCCAAGCTTAACTCCAAATTAAGCTTGATATGCCTTTTTTACAAAATCAGTTATTTTTGCAAGGAGACTAGTAAGAATCACGTTACCACATATGTGACAGGACAAGTCAGGATGATTTCCACATGTGTGATCCATTATATTTTGATCTAAAATACCAAATAGAAACAATACATCTGTTCCTTGCGATTTTAGGTCACACTGACTGGATTTCAACTCTGCTAAACAGTAAATGACCATTAAGATATAAACAGAAAAAGTTTTAGTTTCCTAATGTTACAGGCAGATGCAGTTTCCGTTTTAGATCTAGGCTGCTCCAGTTTTGTTTTCTATGTTAAAAAAAGAACGAGCAAGGTATAGCCTTATTTTTCTTGACCTGAGTATTATTGAAGAGTCAAAACGTGCAAAAATCATATTTGAAAAACTTGGCTTGACCAAAGAAAATGGATCGTATTTTTTGGATTCAGCGCACCAAAAATACACAAATTAAATGAAAAACTCTAGACCTTTGATAAACGAGGTTTTCAATTCAGGGCAGTACAGGCGATGACTAAAGGATTGTACTTTATCAAAACAATTTGAGAAATGATAGACACATTTCATTGATATGATATCTCATATCAATATATATTCTTGTCAACCTTACATATAGCACATATTTTACTAAAATATCTTGAAGTAAAATAACATAAGTTGTTAATAAAAGTTCTTTATTAATATGAGTGTATTAATCATCAATAAATAATAAATAAATAAGATAGGTATTGGTTTGGGAAGTGTAATAAAAAGACAAAAGAATAAGATGTTATATATACTTACAGTCTTCTAATGTTTTGAATTTAATATTCTGCGGTATACTAATGCCAAAATGACCTTCGCTCCACGTTATAATTCTATATTCAGTATTTGGTGTCAAATTGTTTATTAAATTTAATTGTTTACTTCCAATAATATATTTAATGAATGTTTCCCCGAATACTGATTTTATTTGAAAATGAGTTAGTATTGTATCATAAATTGTATTTTCTTTCCTTTCAAGTAGTATCCAACGTCCTCCCATGTCCTTTTTCTCCAAATAAGATTTCTTTGCCCCTAAAGACACAAAATAAAATATTAACAGAAAATAATTTTCATGCTTATTTACGTAATATATATTTACACGTTATACTGTAAGAAGTTTCTGGGAGATAGCATTCACGAACTTAAAACTATTGAGGTGGAGCACTAGATAAGATAAAGCAGTTTTCAGGTGACATTAAAAATCACAATCCTGGCTTATAATAGTATTGCTAAATATACGAATCTACAAGGTAATCTGATATTTAGTTATTTTGTTGCTTTTTAGGTCTTTCATCAGAAGCAAGGCATTTTAATGGTAAAGAATTATACAAGGCATAAAGTTACTAGTTGTATGAAACTTTGAAGATGTATGAAAAAATGGAAAGAAAGAACAAGGTTAAATTAAGAGATTGCGTTATTCTTAAAGTTAAAAGCATTCAAATCATACAATGTAGCTTTTATGTGAAAGTCTGCGGTATGAACAGTCACTCTTTTGATAGACAAGCAGTAATCGGCCATTTCTTGCGAGTCCGATCATATTTGGTATCGTTCCTTGATCCCCCTGAGGTGCTGGTAGAAACTTTCTCCTTGCTCTTTGCTTACATCATCCAGGTTTTCAGCAGACACCTCATGTTGTCTCCGAGCTTTTGAAATCCTTTCAGCAGTCTATGATTTATTTTCTTGTAGTAATTGGCTTTTGTGTTTCCAAGAAAGTATGAACTACATCCATACATGAGTGAGTCCAAAGCTTTTTTCTCTTAAGCATTCATCGACATCCGAAACTTGTCACCCTTCATTAGTTGTCGAAGCTGAGTGGAAATGCACCAGACATATTTTTTTCGAAACTGATCGTAGAGAACGCTTCTCAGAGTAAGGTGCAGCACAAGCTTTAGTCCTCTAAGACCTTTACAAACTGCGTTATTAATCAAAGTTTGATGTATAAAGGCGGAAAAATGATCTTATCTTGAGGAACAATTGGCAGGTTCTCGATTCTTGCGTTGTCAAGGTTCAAACTCTCTCTTGCAAGTCGGTTCATCCTTGACCAGTGATTTGAAATGTCTCTTCTGTCCCACATCCAAAGAAAACAGAAATATTTTGTATAACGTCTTTGCTGGCCACGAAAAAATTTACCATCTCAAGATTTACGCAAATGATCCATTGATGACCTTCCAAGTTTAGCAGCTCTGTCACATTCTTCATACTCTCATTAGTCTGTTTCAGTTCAACTGAATATCCAAGAAAAACAGCTCCATATCAGTTCTTGTTGTAAAGAGGCTCACATTTCATGCTTCGCATTTAGCTGTCAATTTAGCTGTCACTTTTATCATATTCTTCAATACCCAGGACTTGAAGAAGAGCCAGGAAATCGTTGCAGGAAACAAATCCTCTCTCAGGGCTAAAACGCTGGAGGAATTCTACCTCTCTGGTACAGAAGTGTGATAAATTAACATCATATCCCAGCTATATTTTTTCTCCACGTCTTGAGGCCAGCAACTCTGATGCTTTATTGGAAATATTTAGATCCCTTAGATAGATTGACTTCTTCTGAAAGGTGACTCCTCTACCTCCTCAAGCTATTTAAAGATCGGGATAAAATTTCGTCCGAATAAGGCATTGGACAGAAAGCAGATTTGAAGATTGAATACCGAATTCCTTGCTTACTTTTCTTACTGTATCCTGTTGTTTTTACTAAACAAAAAAAAATGCAATGTGTTGTGTGATTTTCCTCTAAACCATCGGTATACCAAATGAAAAAACCATCGGTATACCAAATGAAATCTGAGCTTTCTTTCCTTTGTCCATTGCTTTGGCCTTTTATACCAAGATTTACAAACTTTTTGTTGAGCCCATGAGTTTTCTGCATCTTCTAGCCTAATTCTAAAATATGCCAAGTACGTTTGCCGCATGAGAGTTGATATTAAGCAATCTGTCAATGAATAGTTCTTGGAGATGTAAAAGAAACAAACTAGACGAGTTTCACACTTGGCCCTGGAAGAAGACATTGTACCTGTCTGCTTAGTGCATTCATGTAGGTACATAAATTTGTTTGAAAAAACTCTGACACAAACTGAATTCGCATTTATCATAATGCCCCGACTAGAGCTAATTACATGTATATTGTGCTAATATCTCCTAATCTGTACGCACTGTAAGGCATAGTTTATCGCATTCCTGAAGCACGAAATCCTTAGTCTTGCACCACGGCTTACAATCTGAAAGCGTCCTTATATGGCAGCAACTTTGTCTAAAGTAATGAAACTTGTATAAATTTACATTTTTATGGTTGTTGAGTCACTATACTTCTCTTTCGTAATAACATTGGTTTTGTGCAAATCTGAAAAACAACCACCGATTGTTTACACAGGTGTGCAATCCAATCCATGTTGATAAACATTTCTCTGTTTTGGAATGTTGGAACAAGGTCTGGAGTGGCTTTGTTCATGCATAAGAGCTTTTCAATGCAGGGCATCAATCAATAAATAGAATAGTGTTTCTTTTCTTTTTCTCTGACCCAAATTATTGCAAAACGATGTACAGAAAAGGTGTTCATATGCCATGTATACCAAGTGTTGGACTTTAATTTTGCTAAAAATCTCAAATTCGAGTGGTATAGCCAGGAGAAGGAGAGGAATTTGGATATATAGGAGAAAATCTGGGGGTGTTTAGGGGTTCAGCAGGTTAAATTTATCAGGAATCATAAGAGGAATAACACCGATCCTCCAGCCCAATTAGTCTTGAATCGGTTCTATTAAAAGTTTTTACATCCTGTTTGCGTGACTCAATATTTGAATACCTGAAGGATAATAACTTCGTTCAACACCAGAATCATAAAGGCTTCACTTCTAAGATCTCGGGTGCTTTAGAACATACTGCAATGATGGCACATGTAATAAACAAGACTAATCGCAATAATCAACGCTCTCTTGTCATTACTCTTTTAGACCTAAAAATGCTTTTAGTGAAGGTCGCCATAACTTAATAACATCTGATCTTGATCACCATCACATTCAGGGCAAAATTAAGTCATTAATCACCAGTCTTTACACTGAATTTAAAGCAGCATTTATCACTGATCATTTTACAACTGAAGCCATAACAGTTCGTCGTGGGCTTTTGCAAGGTGATTATCTTAGTCCACTACTCTTTAATATGTGTTTTAATACATTCATTCAATATATTAGGGATGATAAAAAATCAACTTGGTTTTTCACCTCACGATAAAAATGATCGCATGTTCAATCCTGTACACTGGTTTCAATTCGCAGATGACGCTGCGGTCATTACAAGTGGGGAAAGAGAGAACCAGCTTCTTTTACACTGTTTTACTCGATGGTGTCAATGGGCCAACATGATCATAAGGGTTGATAAATGTGCCACATTAGGAATCAAAAAATTAACTACAAAATCTCTTCAATTTCTACCCAAGCTTTTTGTTAATAATGAAACTGTACCTCCTGTAGCGATGGAAGAAGCCTTAAAGGATATCGGACGTTACTATGACTTTGAAATGACCAATTAGTCTCACAAATCCAAGTCTCTGTCTGTTTTACTAGATCTTCTTAAGCAAATTTATTCTTTACCTATCCATCCAAAACACAAACTGCGCCTCTGTAGTAAATTTTCCCTTCCAAAGGTTCCCTAGCATTTTACTGTTTCAAATGTTTCTAAAACTTGGGTACCTAAAAATCTCGACAACCTGGTCTCTAAATACATACGCCAGTGGCTTGATCTGCCTATAAGTGCCACTTTTAGCTTTATTATTCTTTCCAATAATCAATTTGGTCTCAACTTGCAGCTACCTACCACAAAAATTATACAGTGCCAAACTGTCACCCATAACGTTCTGAAGTCCTCAACAAATCATAATATCCGAACATTGTGGAAAAACATAAGCAGTATTACCAATATACAAAATGATATTTATAAAAACACAAAAGAAGTTTTGAAAGCTGTGCAGATAGAGCACAAGGGGCGTTTACAAAGTCATTTTACTGTTCAAGTGCCATTCTCTCATTACTGTTTCACAAAACCACTTCAAAATATAACAAGTTTTAGTCTGAAGTTCAAATGAAGCTGCCCAAAAATAACTTTAGGTCTACCATTCGTTATTTGAACAACACCCTTGCAACTCGTAAAAGTCTATCTAATTGGAAACTTAGTCTATCGTCCTCTTGCCCTTCCTGCCTTGAACCAGAAACCCTTCTTTATGTTGTCGCCGGCTACAAAACGTATCTTCAGGAAGGTCAATAAACCTGGCGACACAACTCAGCATTACAGTTTTTAGCAGGTTCTCTAAAAATCTCTTGAAGGCTGTACAATATATGCATATATTTTTGGATTTGTATCGCCATGTATTATAAGTGGAGATACCTTGAGACCTGATTTGCTCTTAGTTACTCCACAACAACAGCTATACATTCTTGAATTGACGGTGGGCTATGAAACAAACCTGGATAAAAATTCTTCTCGCAAATATGAAAAATATCTTTCTTTAGTTCATGATTTTAAGTCCAGCTTTTCGAAAGTCAGCTTCGTAAATCTTTCCATTAGCTCTTTAGGTATATTCGGTCAATCTTGTATTACTTTCAGTGAAGTGTGCAACACTTTGAACATCGAGAATAACCACAAGCGTTTTCTTTCAACCAAACTTTCTAGTCTAATCATTCGCACCACATACTACATATTCTGTCGTAGAAACCAACCATGGACAAACCCTGAATTATTGTCATTTTATTAATTTTATTAGTAATAAATTTAATTTTGTTAAAAAGGCAAGCCAATGTAAACTACTTTGATTAGTTAGGTATGTAATTGTATGTGTTCAGATTAAAAAATATAAAGTTTCCATTATTATTATTATTATTATTATTATTATTATTATTATTATTTATACAGGATAAAACATTTCATTGCTTCTTGTTTTGCTATTAATTTGTGTCCTGTATCTGAAGGTACTATTATAGTATTATATTTTATGTATTATATAGTTACATTGTAAATAGTTATTTATCAATAACTATTAGATTACATGTACTATTAAAAAAATAGATCTTTTTAGATCATTTTTCTGAATTCAGATAGATGGACACATTGCACAGAGAAGTAATAAACCATTTTCGAAATCCAAAACAATATTATTAGAACTAGTGAGGAAGGGTTAGTAATTACATGCTTATATTATGGATTATTTTATGACTTTTTAGAGAATAAAATTTGAGAAAAAATTAAAAGTATACTACAGTACCTCCTGCAATGACGCTTATTATTTTAATTTTTGGTTGTTTGACTCCATGAAAGAATAAATCAGCAGTTCGAGGAAGAAATGATAAATAAATATGGGCGTAAGCTATCAATCCACCATCTGGGCTGGCCCTAAAAAAATAATAGTAAAAGTAAGTAAGATGTAAATTTTAAATTAAAAAATCTCAGCTTGTTCTTACAGTAAACGTAGTTAGTCAGTGTAATTTGAAATTTTGTGATTTAGTAACGGTTCTACTATGAAGATAATGTATGGTTGATTGATTCTCTTGAAAACTGATATATTTTCCTTTAGAGATAAATTCATTTGTTGATGGCTGAGGAAGCAGCAATCAAATTTGGTATTTTCTACCTTTGTAATTTCTGATCATTGATTTACTATGTTGTTTCTTTTCTTTTATTCATACTATTTTCATTTACTACTCTTTGTCATTCTCAGCGATCAGATATTTTTGAGCAGTTGTTTATTTTCAAACTGGAGATACATTAGCCAAATGGAATATGAAAACAAATCTAGCAGCACTATCACTACTAATACCGTTGATGAGTTTGAACAATTACCTTTTCAACGACCACACCAAATTGGCTCAAAGCAAAGATGATAAAGTTGAAGCAAACGTATAGGCTAACAATTCTAATATATATATATATATATATATATATATATATATATATACATATATATATATATATATATATACAATTATCCAAATCTAAAGAAATATAGTAAGAAGTTTGCTTTCCACTAAATTGAAAGATAGGGAACCCTTAACAGATATTATTATTCAGTTATATTCTTTGTTGATTAGGATCCGTGGCTTAATGACCAGTGCATTTCCACAGTAACTAAGTGGTTCCGTCTCGATTTCCCGAGCGGGCGAGGAGAATTTGGAACTTCACAAAAGAAAAAGCCATTGGTTGGCATGGCATCCGGTCAAGAAATTCCTCACTGTGAAAACAAATGCCTTTTGAAGGGAACTGTCTGAACATCAATTTCTTGAGGAAAATGACGTTAAACCTTAAAAAAACAACTCTTCGTTGATGACACAAGGGTTCAGCTAAAAATTCAATGGATAGACAATAAAATGTTTTGCCCTTTTGATCCATCTAGATGTTGCACTTCATAACAGTCATATTTTGACCAGAATAACCAGAATAAAGCCTACACATTTTTAATGAAAACAGTTGTAGCAATTAAAACAATTATCAAATTGGAACTGGTCTTCATAAAAAAAAGCAACCCAAATGGAATTGCTCCCCCTTCTCCCCGAGGCACAACTTTTAGATGGTTGTGAGGTGAAAACTAATTCCTTGTTTGGTTCTTTCTTTCTTTGATATTCGAAATTAGGAAAACAAGCATCATCGAGCCACATTTTACATTTTTATGTTCCTATTTTGGGCAAATGACAAGGGATTTAACTATTTTACATTAATTGTGTGAGTTAAACTGTCAATTTCTACATCATTAAACTAAATATAAAAGTTGTGATAAAGATTTTATGTCATTTTTAAATTTAATACTTCAGAAATTTATTGTCAGTTAAAATTTTTTTTGCATTTAATAAGTATGATTAAGTACATTATTAATTATTGTTAATTGAAAATTGAAATAACTAAAAATAAATGAAGTACTATAGACGAATACAAAATACTTTACTTACTCTAGTCTTTCAATAACGATTTTGTGAAAATATGTTGGGAAAGTATTCATTAATTTCTCCTTGATCTGGTAGAGACAAAATTAATAAAATGCCATATGGTGGAGTTCTTTTGTTCCCTTTTTAAATAAATAAGTTGAATACATTTTACATTTACATTGAATACTGATAGCAAAATTGTTCCATGATACCCACTAAGAAGAAAGCGTAAATTAAAATATGGTATTATTTCCACAAAGAAAGGCAATCCCAGTGTGGAAAATATTACCGAAAGCAACAGATTAAAATTACTTTTGTCATCATCTGAGATGTTTAGGATACTTTTCTATCAATCAAACCAATGCAACATGATCAAGAAGAATACCAAGAGATATATTCTACAAAACAAAGAAAATTTTTTGCACTGCTACAAAAATCTTTTGGCACGCTACCATTCCAGCTAAAGATACAAAATTATCTCAGAGACGTCGCAACCCTCAGAATGTTCTTCAAAATGATCTTATTTTTGACAAGCTATTAATCCACCACCCACCTGAAACGTACTGATTAAAGAAACTCTAATCATTGCATCAAATCTTTACCAATTATATCAAACAATGGCAAGCCGATATCTTCTTCTTCTTTTACTTTCGGCTGCTCCCTTTTAGGGGTTCGCCACAGCGGATCAATCTCCTCCACCTTACACGGTTCATTCCATCCTCCACTCTCAATCCTTTTTCTTTCAAACCCTCATTGATAGCATCCATGCATCTCTTTTTCGGTTTGCCTTTCTTCCTTCTTCCTGGGACATTCATATCCAGCATTTTCCTTCCGACATAATCTTCTTCTCTCCTCATGACATGCCCGAACCACTGGAGTCTCTGCTCTCTTTGTTCTCTCCCAGGCAAGCCGATACCTAACGTATTTAAATTGGTAAAAAATCTTTTTCCATTGTCAAGCAATGTCAGAACATAACCAGATGATTATTATTTTATGATTATTGAAAAATCAGCACATTGTAAATATCCGTAACAAAGTCTGATCTTTTAAATTACAAAAAAATCCCCAGGTGACAACTACCAAAACTGCTATGTGTTTTTGTGTAGAAAAAAACTTAATGACCTTCCTACATTTGTTCATTTTCAATTTCGTTTCATCTTTTCAATAGTAAAGTGGACAGTTCTATCACTTTTTATTAATAACTTATTTTAACATCAGTTTTTAAGGAAGATTTATTATGTTTTTTGTATTATAGCTGATATCAAGAAGAAAGAAAAACCAGTATGTCTTTAACTGTTCAAATTTTCTTTAAATATTTTATATCAAACTATGTTCCAATATCCGGGCAGATTGTTTCGGAGTGGGTATCCTATTTCAAAACAACTGTCCAGAAGGTGACAGAGGATGTTGCGAGGTAAATCCAACGATGGGACCCTAACATAACAAACCTTTTTACATCTCCACATATCTGCTAGGACGTCGAGGGAACGAGATGATGTAGTCGTCAAGATCTGGTTTCCCTGGGACGATTACTAACAGCCAAAAAAACTTTTCATGTTCGGGCTTACAAAAAACGGGAACACGGAGCTTGTGATATAGGTTTTCTAGTTCAGTTTTCCTGTCAATGCGCAGTTCAAGTCAAAATACAACCAAGTTACCACTTTTAAAAACTAGAATATCGTTTCTATATGTTTCAACTATGTTAACTCATTCTTAATAAAGACAGTATACTGACGTACATTTTTCAATATTTTTCCTGAGACATATTTGAATTCAGCACCATTAAAATATCGTAAGTTGTCTTCCCAACCCTGTTCTTTCCAAAATATCTTAATATAAATGAAAGCTAAGTCCTTGTATGATCTTGCTAGTTCTGAAAGAATAAAAATATTAAGAGTTAATAAAATTGTAACTTATTGTTTTATCTATTAAGAATTTTGAAAAGAGTTTCGACATCAAAAATGTAAGCAGTGAAGACCTATAGTAGAAATAGTAACAGTACCGATGGTAGAGATAGTATTTATAACAACAAAAGTAGAAGATGCAGAATTTAAAAAAAGTGCAATGACGTAAAAGTAGTAATAGTAGTAATAGTAGTAATAGTAGTAATAGTAGTAATAGTAGTAATAGTAGTAATAGTAGTACTAGTAGTAATAGTAGTAATAGTAGTAATAGTAGTAATAGTAG
>RDPX01000172.1:1387142-1442497 GCA_003991215.1 Morbakka virulenta
CAGCACACTTATCTAACCCAAACTCCATCCCAATGTCCCTAGAGTAAACCCTCATTACCTCGACCAATGCCTCCAACTCACGTTTACTCCGCCCAAACAGCTTCAAGTCGTCCAAAAACAAGAAATGATTGACCAACGCCCTACCGTGACCGAAGAAATATCCAAGCTTCTCTCTGTTGAGTAAAATACTCAGCGGGATCATTGCAATAACAAAGATCAAAGGGGAAAGGGAGTCACCTTGAAATATTCCCCGATTGATGTTAACTTCACCAAGCACCTCGTTATTAGCCGTCAGTACTGTCTTCCATTCAGCCATACTTCCTTTCAGCAAATAATAATAATAATAATAATAATAATAATAGTAATAATAATAGTAATAGTAATAATAATAGTAATAGTAATAATAATAGTAAAAGAAATAATAATAGTAATACTAGACATACTCCTTTTGGCCTGATATCCCTTTATGTTAAGTTTTATTGGTTTTGTCACAGAACGCCCATATGAACAATTAGACCTTATCATAAATGCTATAACATTATTGCTTTCATTCCATCCTTCTTCTTTAATTTTTAAATTTAACAAATGGGTTATATTTTTGTAAATCCGTTTACATGTTTCACATCTAGCCTGAACTGTCCAAGAAGATTTTTCAACAGATAAACCATCTTCATTCTTCAGCTTTTGGCACAAATCCGAACCGGATGAATGAATGACATTAATTGTTACTGTTGGGTCTCTTTTGGGAGGATATATGTCAGTTGGTGTAAATTCTAAGGAAGATGAAATAATATGAGCCCCCTTTAAGATCGGTATATTTTCGAATTTATACACAGATCGGATTTGACCTGTATCATATTTGCAATCAAGATAGGCTTCAGGTGCAGGAGAGCATTCTGTTTTCCCTCCAACAATAATTTTCTTAACATCCTTAGAAATGGAAAAAAAGTCTGGTATAGTTGATCCTAAAAAAAAAAATGAGATAACGTAAATGACCAGAGTCAACACCTTTAATACATGAATCCATCTTAGTGCTAAATTACGAGATTTATTTGGTGATTACTTTACACTTTTTATAACAAAAATCATTTTCATAACATGACAAATGTATTACAAATAGTTTACTTCATTTTAAATTAGATAGAATGTAAATCATGTCTACCTAAACACTAGATCAATATTTTGAGTGACACGGAATCCAGGACACAGAAAACCTAGATAACTGCTTTCAACACAACAGTAGGGAATATACGTACTCTAAACACAATGGTTGGCTTCAGCCCTGAAAGAAATACTCTTAATCAATAAAAGTAATATAAGTTGTCTATCTATGTATCCTCTATCGGCAGTTTGAAGCTTGCTCGCCATTATGAATTCGCGAATGACTAGGTTCTGACTAGACTGGACCTCATCCAAACAACAAAGCAGTGTTTACCTAACTTCGACATTGGTTAACTAATGACATCTTTAGTTAAAGGACACTTTTT
Source organism: Morbakka virulenta (assembly GCA_003991215.1). Lineage (NCBI taxonomy): Eukaryota > Metazoa > Cnidaria > Cubozoa > Carybdeida > Carukiidae > Morbakka > Morbakka virulenta. The sequence goes on from RDPX01000172.1 coordinate 1,388,630, forward strand.
AGACAGTCGAGATTTGTTATTTCAGTTTGTCTTTGCGAGAGTATTTTTCATATTAAATATTTTACTTTCACTGAACTGAGTACCTTCACTGGGCTTTGATGCTACTGTTAATGGTTTGAAGCTTATTCGATGCAACATAGATGCTACGAATGCTCCAGGTACTGCTTTAAACACAAAAGAAAAAGAAATTGTATACCTTAGATGACATATTTACTGGTTTAAAGCAAATGGGATGCACCTAAGATGTTATGGATACCATCGTTACTGTTTAGAACCCGGCTAGATGTAACAGAGATACTGATCTACATTGAAGTTTATTACTGTAATTACGGCCTTATTACAAGTTCGATGCAAATGATACATGATGAAGTTGATAGTTACTACTTCCAATCCTGTTGGGTACAACATATATATTATCATATACTATTAAATTATATATATATATTATTTATCATTATATATATATTTAAGAACTGGATTTTTTAAATTCTCTTTCTTTGTAAAATTTTACTAAATAAAGAAAAAAATCGGCGTTTAAAAAACCTAGACTAATGAAATTGAGGTACATAAATTACATAATGTTTTGAAGTTTATTTTGATTAGAAAAGTGAGTTTTTTGAAACAAAATTTAGACAGCTGATAAGGTATTTCTCACTATTTCTGCTCCACATACAAAAAGTTCATATGTTATGAATTCATATCAAGTTAATTTTATAGCTATCCTTACCTGTTACTTGCCTTCTGTAGTCTTGGTATCCATCACTAAAACGAATTCCTTTATTCCACGCAAAAATTTCATCTATGCAAAAACCTTTTCCTTTAATTGTAATCGAAATAATTTCACTACCAAATCCCTTCTGGAAAAGGTTGTCCTGACATGTTTTGCTAATATTGACATAATGTGCTTCATTGTTCTTCATTATGAAAATGTACGAAGGATAAGTAAATGAAATTGAAAGTACCATCCATAACTTTTCAAATATTGGACTTTTTGCTAATATACATTTTGGAGCACCATTTAAAGTTTGATCAGTCCAATAGAGAATAAACACAAAACTGCTATTACTCTCTGAAATAATTTGTATTCCTATATTCCCAGCTTGTAAATGGTATTCCTCGTTTAAAGTCAGTTGTTTCAACATGAAATGGAAAGAAAAAGTAAACCCATCTGTGCATTCATGCAAGTTGCTAAAACAACTGTCATTTAGGGATATTAGTGATGGACTCATTTCTGTTTGAAGACATAATCCAATATTTACAAGGCTTCTTACTGATTTCCAGTTGGATGTTATGGGATATTTAGCTCCACTTATAAGCTCCTCGATATATTGATCGTTATCAAATGGTATGTAATTTGTTGTCATTGGACGTAAGTTGGTTAAACCTGAAATATATAATAGTTTGATATATAAAATAATGATTTCTAGTTTAAAGAATATTAAGTGCAGAGCTCTTATGCCAGTGATATATTAAGAAATAGAGTATTTCCATTTAAATGAGCTTAAAATACTATAGTTCTTTGATAAAGCACTCTGGCTATTTATTTAAATACTAAACTTGAGGAGCATATTCATTAGGTTGCTCTTTACTGAAGAAATGGAATAGTCTCTATTTGTGTGTTTTTTAACTAAACATTAGCCAATTTGCTTTCTGTCAATAAATGGGGAAAAATAAAAGCGTTGAATAATTATGTACAGTAAAGTGAAAAGAATTGCTGAACTGAGAAAATACATTACTTGTTGACAAATTGAGTACAAGTTGGCGTTTATTATTTTAGAATAGAATATTCATAAAAACCAACTACATTTATCGTCCTAAACTCAAGGTAAACACAAAGTGAAAAATACTATTTATATTGACATAACAAACCAACGTTTCGTATGATAATGCTAGATGGTGGTAACAGAAGACGGATACTAACTGGATTGCACAGGAGAGGTGTTTTCTTACGAAAAGGTTAATCTAAAAAAGACTGCACCAGTATGCAACAATGAAGAACTTAAGACTGCTATGTAAATCAGATACGTCTTCCATGTAACAAGGTTGCAATATAAGTCATCACCCTGTGTATAATGGTTATAAATACATACAAAAAGACATGTAAGAAATAGAAAAAAGAAACAGTATATTGAGACGAAGAATGCAATACATGATTATCATTTAGTAATATCCTAAATGACTTCGAGATTAACAACGTAGATCAAAATAAAAACTTATGATACGACAGTTATTTCAGTCCTCAGTTACTGTATTTAAGAATAATATACATATGTATATATATACATATATATTTGTATATATTATATATATATTTGTGTATTATATATATATATATATTTGTATATTATATATATATAGTATAATGAGTAAACTTCAAGTAGCAGGATGTTATTTGCTACAAAGTGACAGAAAGTACAAACAATACATACAAAATAACATTTGAAACTCAAAAGAGATTATAACAATGTATACACGCTCTGGATTTCCATCGAGCACTGTCAATGGTAGCAGAAGAACTCTATTATTTTTGTTTATTTGTTTAGTTATGGTCCTTAAATGATGAAAGAAAATGCGATTGGTGCATCTATTGAACCAGTTGGCATGCTGCTAGCGAAAGTAGACAAAAAAATTCAACAGTTCTTGATGCCACCTTCAACGGAAATTCAGAAACAAAAGTAGTGTTTAGTTACAGCCCTACAAACACAGCAGATGACAGTACAAGGAAGCATTCTACTTGACCTTGTCTATAGTTTGACCATCAATCCTAAAACGTAGTATTTTATTTGTTTTTAGTGATATGAAGACCAAAGTAGAGAAAAGAGGTTGCAAGGGTTCCATAATACTCATAAATGCAAATGACAAGGGTCTCTTGAATATGCTTCGAGAATGTAACCTGCAGCTCTAAACGTCACTGACAAGAAACAACAAGGAAAACTATGCATACACATATATCCATATTAGCAAAAGCACAGCTATGCTCATAATGGAAAATGGTTGAACAATGCAAAGGACTGCCAAGTATACAATGCTCTTTGCAGTGTTAATTCAGACCACAGATTAGTGACTGCTGATATCCGTCTTGATCTATGTGTGAACAGAAAACAAATATTGGCAACACGACTGAAAAATTCTCACAAATAGCCTCAAAATTAGGACGAAATAATGAAAAAGGCAACCATTTTGAATTATTCAAATAATCATAATGCTTTGCGATCGGCTCATTGATACTACAGACTTTAATCTGTTGGAGTAAAAGAGGGCAATAAGAATAATTTCTATCAACGTGTTGAAATAAGTATGGAATGGACAACATCCCTACTCAAGCTTGGAAAACTGGAGCTCTCACTCAATAAATGCTGACGTATGCTGAAAAATCTGCTACGGCGATTGTCCAAATATTTAGAAACAACTAGCGATCTCCAAAAAAATAAAGTTTGAACAATCCTCAAAATAATAAAACAATTAGTCTAGTCTTAATTGCACCTTAGACCCAAAACAAGATGATAGCAAACCTAGTAAAACCACAATTCGGAAGGATACCGGGAATGAACCAAAAACGTGTCAGAGATAGTAGATCAACAGTCGCTCAAATATTTACACAGAGACGCATTTTAGAGGAAGTTAAAAAACACGATTTACCAGCAATGTTAACCTTCATTAATTTTTGCAAGGCATTTGACTCAATCAAGAAACAGTCCCTTCTTATTATTTCTAGAGAAGTGTTATATTTATGCGCTGGGTTCAATCAATACATCAAAATGAGCAGCTTACTGAACGACATTTTAATTAGAATGGCAAACTGACATGCACAGACATAACAAACCAAACCCATTACAAAACAATACCGAATCAAATTATACAATAACAATCGCTCTTAATGTCATGTAAATTACACAAACACTACAAGAAGCATACCTGGTGCCATATATAATTGTTAAAGCAATTGCAGTTATGTACAAAAAGATATATGCCAAAGTGATAACCGAAGATGGCGATATAGATTTCTTTAAAATCCACACAAGGTGACACGCTAGCACCCTATCTCTTCATCATCACATTGGACTACGCCATAAGAACAACATCCCGGGAAAATGAAAATCTTGGCATAACACAAAATCCCAGAAGGAGCAGAAGACATCAACTTGAATTTCTTACAGACATGTGCTTTGCGTACGACAAAGCTTTGTTATCGAATACCATTAATAATCAGAAACTGTTCTCACTTGTAATTAAATCTGAAGCAAATGTCGAATTAAACATTTTTTGAATCCAAAACTAAATTTATACTCATGTAACTAACAGCAAAAGCAGCAACTCATATCAAACGACAAGACTTTGAAGTGTGCAGAAGACATTCTCTATATTGACTCCTGGATGAAAACAAGGAAAGCAAAATATTGGTCTGCAATCAAGAAACTAGATAGAGTCTGGAAGTCCGCATCAAAAGATCAATAAAAGTTTAATTTGGAAAGCCATGGTCTAGAGTTTACTCATTTTTGTCTCGGAGACATGGACGATGACAAAATCCATGGAGAAACCCAGATTTGGTACTTCCACAAAAATACTACGACCTTGAGTAAATGTAAGCTCGACAGACCATATGGTTAACAAAGATCTCTACGGCAATATACCAAAAGTGTCTGAAGTGATCATAGCTAGAAGAATACATGCCACAGGCCATCTGTTTTCAAAACATGACCCAGCCACAACTGTGATGTTTTGGGGCTCAAAGCATAGTCAACAATTGCTAGGGAGACCAGCAACAATCTTCATCACTATCCCGTTCACAGACGCTCAGATTAAAAGGCTAGGGGAGCTCAAACGTGTTATGCTGGAAAGAGGAGAGTGGAGGAGAACATTGAATTGATTTTTTTATTAATTGGTACCGAAGTGACTATCACCAACAAGAGTAAGGCGCCTCATTTACTCCGCTAGAGTATGGGAGACCCTTGGGTACGTTCGAGAACCCCTTTAGCCCCCCGATCAAGGTACGTGAAGTGACGGGAGGCAGATCTTGGATGATTTGTTGAGCAGCCAAATAGTTTGGGAACTGGTCAATTTTTCAGTTCGTTAGTTAGATGATGCTCGAAGAGTACAATGGCTAAGACAACATGCTTAGTACAAGCATTGCCACTAAAGAGGAAACTTGTAGTCCACTCTAGGTATACCTTTGCAAAGATCATCATAAAAACTCCAAATACATGTAATATCTTGAACGGCGTGAAGGGTGCTCAGACTAAGGTGAACACCTCACCCGGTAGGGACTGCCACGTGCAGCAGGTGGTACTCGACCGTCAACCAGCTACTGCTCGCAATAAAACATTAAAAATAAAACCAAGAAAAATCGCAACATGAAATGTACAAACATTCTACCAAAAAGGAAAACTCGACTATGTCCTCATAGAAATGAAACAAATGAATATCAACATACTGGGCCTGTCGGAGTTTAAATGGACAGGTCATGGAAAGATCACCCTAGACGATGGATACCTACTCATATACTCCGGAGGGAACAAACATGCAAGAGGTGTCGGTTTCATGCTCGACTTAAACACTTTCAAATTTTTACTGGGCGCGTATGCAGTCTCAGACAGAGTTATCGCCATCAAACTCCAAGCCAGTCCTATCAACATTGGTTTGATACAAGTTTACGCACAAACCTCCCAACATAGGGATGATGAAACAGAGGATTTTTACGATCAAGTCGATCAGGCTATGAGCAACTTAGGAAAGGATGTTGTCAAGATCGTAGGTGGCGACTTCAGTGCAATAATAGGAGACCAACAACATGAAGATATCGTAGGATCGTACGTACTTGGAAACATCAAGGAACAAGGAACAAGGCTCTTAAAGTGGTGCAGGAAACATAATCTTGTGATAACCAAAACATAGTAGCAGAATCACAAAAGACTGAAGTGTACACAGAAAGGTTTCAGATTGATAACATCCTAGCTCCGAAACTATTCAGAAACGCTGTGCTGTCTTCCAACTCTAGGCCAGCAGTAGATTGTTCCAGTGACCACAACGCTGTGGTGTGCAAATTAAGAATAAAACTGAAGGCACTGAAAAAACCAAAACCGTCACCAAAACACAAAGTAAATCTTTTTCTCAGTGATACGAGTATTAAAGATCAGTTTGAAGGGACAGTGGAGAACAAGTTCGGAGTGTTAGAACATGTTACATTCACAGAAGAAAAACTACAGAAACTTAAAGATTGTGATGAAAAATCCATCTGCAAAGTCGACCCAAAGATCCAGAAAAAAAATCACAAAAAATGGATTTCAACAGAAATCTTAAATACGCTGGAAGAGAGAAAAAATGTTTGAAACCAACCTGAAACATACCAACTACTAAATAAAGAAATAAAAACAGAATGCAGCAAAGCCAACGAAGCATGGATCAGCAATCAGTGTCGGGAAATTGAGCAGTGCAAGAAGCAAAACAGCAAATACATGCACCAGAAAATAAAAAAACTATCCGGAAGGAAACAGACGTGTACACAGACAGGATGCATCAGAGCTGCTGATGGTACCATGAAGACATGGAGAAACAAGACATCCTGAAGAGATGGTCCAAATATATCGAGAAATTAATTTTGGTTATAAGGGAAGACAAGCCAGGAATAGGTAAAAAGATGAAAGGTCCATCTATCCTAAAAGAAGAAGTCAGATATGCAACAAAGCTAACGAAGAAAGGCAAGGCTGTCGGTCCAGACAACATGTCAGTTGAAAGTTTGGAAGTTTTGGACGAATGGAATCTGAAAGAAACTACAAACATCCTAAATGCCATTTACAACACAGGCAAAATCCCATCAGATCTTCTAAAGTCCATTTTTATCGCCATTCCTAAGAAAACAGGAGCATTAGAGTTCTCTCTACATCGCACAATCAGTCTTATGAGCCACAGTGTGAAAATCATGATCCGAATCGTAATGCTCCGCACGAGATCTAAATTCAATCCTGAAATATCACCTGCACAATTTTTGCTTTGTTAGAGACAAAGGAACAAGAAATGGTATATTTACACTTAATGCAATTATAGAATGATCAATCGAAGTGCAAAAAGACCTCTTTCTATGTCATATTGACTACTCAAAAGCTTTCGACAAGGTTCAACACGATAAGCTGTTTCATATAATCTCCCATCCCTGGCCATCGACAGAAAAGACTTGAGAGTTCTACGTAACCTGTACTGGGAACAAAATGCTGCCATTAGGATTGGCAACGAATACAACGACTTCCGACCTATCCCCAGAAGCGTAAGACAAGGGTGTGTTATATCATCAGACCTTTTCAACCTCCACAGTGAGTATGTTCTGAGAAATATTGACGACATGGATGGAATAGAAATAGGAGGACAAAACATCAATAATTTATGATATGCTGTTGACACTGGCTTAATTGCAGATTCAGAACATAAACTACAAAACATTCTGGACGTGGTTGTCCAAAAAAGTGAAGAAATGGGCTTGAACCTCAACATCAACAAAACATAGTGCATAACTGTATCCAAGGAAGAACCACCCTTATGCCACCCCATGACTGGTACCTCATGGGTACCAGTCAAGCAGGTCCAGAGTTTTCGCTACTTGGGTTTTACCATCACATCCAGTGAAAAATGTAGAGATGAAATAATGAAAAGACTAGCACTAGCGAAAGATTCCTTTTCCAAGTTACGTACTATCCTCATAATCGAAATATCACAATGGATACTAAGAAAAGAGTTTTGAAAGCACACGTTTGGTCAGTACTGTTATATGGTTGTGAGTAAAAAGCAGCGAAGAAACTCAAGCAAAATTAGAAGCAGCTGAAATGTGGTTTCTGAGAAAAATGCTCCTTTTATCATTGACAGGACACAAGTCAAACAAGGACGTCGTTGCTCTGAACAACACCAAAAGATCTCATCAATACAATACGGCAAAGGAAGATGCAATTCCTCGGGCACATTATGAGACATCCTAACCTGGATTGCCTTCTTCTGTTAGGAAAGATCAAGGTCAGGAGAGCCAGACGAAGACAAAAAAAAGACATTTTTACAGTCTCTAAACAATTGGGCTTCGAACAGCAGTCTAAGCTGTAATGAACTTATCCATGTATGCAATGACAGGATCGATTGGAGTCGCATGATTTCCAATGCTAGTATCAGGTTTGGCACCTGACCAACCAAGCAATCATTTATTTATTTATTTATTTATTTATTTATTTAGAATTGAATATTTATAGAGGATAAGCCATTCAAAAGTAAAATGTCTACATTATATTCAGTAAAATGTTTCTCTTTCATTAGGTCCTGTCCTAAATACAAGAAAGATTAATAATAAAGCGATGTTTTAATAATAAAGGAGTAAAACTAGAGAGAGGGGGAGGGGAGGCGGCAGTGAAAGACTTGCAGACAAATAAAGAGAACATGAAAAATCACATACGACAAATGGAGTTATTCTGCAAAAACGAATAAAGGAAATCGAAACAATGAAAAAAAGAAAGATATAGCTACAAATCAAGATTATCATACAATTCAATACTAAGGATTTTCAAAAAAATATCCCTTTATTTCTATATAATATAATACATAAACACATCTAGATATTCAGTGCTTTAAAGAAGTACTAAATATAATTGGAAAAGTCGACTCTTAAGAAAGAAACACCAGTATGATGATTGCATTCGAAATTTCAAATTTGCATAATAATTACTTACTATTGCTGCAATCCTTCTTGATAAACCTAGTTAGGTATTCCGGACACTGACACTTCCCAGTCATTTGATTACACAGCCCCAAATTCTTACATTTTCTTTTACACGCATGAGTAACTAGAAGGTATAAGTATTTATTATATTTTATTATATTGAATGATATATATGATATCAGCCTATTAATAGAAAATAAACACGGCATACCAAAAATTTACTTCCAGAATTCATAAAAGAAGACTTGACAAATGCTGCTAAAACAATGTATCTTCTGTTCCCGTGAAGTCAAAATACCTTGTGCATGCAGGTTACCAAGTGAGAGAGTGGAAAAGCAAAAGAGAGGAAGCCGAAGTGTTCTATTTTTGAGAGAACATTGAAAGAAATTGAATTCCGATTATCTTGGATAAGGGAATCAAGAAAATGGTTCTAAATGTGAAGAGAAGATCAGCTAAACTAACGTGAATGAGGATGAACATAGATGGGATGATAGGCAACATCACTTGTAACGATAAAAATGGAATGTATAGATAAAGAAAAGGTGCTTCCTGGGAGAAGATAAATGAGGAATAAAAAAGGAAAATATCAATGAAGTCACTATGGACAGGAGAAGAAAAGAAGAAGCAGGTGAGTGTAAAAACACATGGAGCGAGTATGTCATAGGTGCCTTTGCATGTCGTACCAAAGACGGAGAGGGGAACGCACTACTAGACTTTGTCAAGAACAGATATCTTGTGGTGTTGAATACGTCCTTTTTAGAAGAAGAGAGATCATCTAATGACATATAAAAGGGAAAATGAAGAAACGCAGATCGAAAAATTAGTATCTAGGTCTAGGATACAAAAGCAGGCGACTGATTTTAAAGCATTTGGTAGAGTTAGGAGCTCCACAAGAAGTTAAATAGTTGAAGCTGAAGAATGAAGAACACAAATACGCGTTTGTATTCAGAGTAATGAAGAAGTGCGAAGAGCGGTTTAAACCATCAGCAGAACAAATGGCCCAAGCACTGTAAATGATGGATAAGATTTTGTGTTTGTAGTAGGATCGGGTGGAAGAAAAAGGGATAAAGAGGCTTGGTGGTGGTCAGAGGAGGTACAACTGATGTTGAGATCGAAGAGAGAAACCAAGGAAAGATCGGATTAAAATACAAGCAAAGAAAGCAGTAAGGGTTACAAGGGAGAAAGAAGGAAAAATAGCTCTAGCGCATACATGGGCAGCAGCTTATTAAGATTTGCGGAAATGGATCCCCCAGAAGATTGCAAAGCAATATTAGGTGGGGAAACAACGGAATAAGACAAGGCAAGAGGCATAACAGGCAAAACTGGTAAATGATGAAAATGAAAGAGTTTTGCTTCACAAATCAAAATAAAGTAAATTAAATCAGAGAGGTAGAGATCATGTATCCTATGAAAATGAAGAGGACGACAAAAGCGGAAGGATTAATTTATTGCGATAGAGGCATGACGTGCTTTGAAAATCGATTGGAGTGAGTATGCAGAGGAAATAAATAAGATCGTGATAGCATAAAAATTATACTGTTGTAGGAAAAGCATCGAAGCATTTCCAGACAACTCTCAACCTTTTCTGTCAATGATACTAACAAATTTGGTGTTGATGATGTTCGGATATTTTTATTTAATTTATATATATATATATATATATACATACATATATATTACACTCCCTTACGAAAGTTTGGTTGAGCACTCTATCTGAGATTTGGGGACCTGTTGTTAGCATAATGCAATGCTCACTGCGCATACGTAGTTTGAGCACTCTGACAGGATCCCACAATAACTCTTTAAGCTGTGTTTGCTCCGGCAACATGGGCAGAGAGTTATGTCTCAGAAGCTCTGTGCTGCACTGATGAGCCCACAAAGGGCGAAATGGTACTGTCTGCAGATTGAGTATATATATATATATATATATATATATATATATATATATATATATATATATATGTTACTTTCGATTCGGTTAACCATTTTAGAGTGCTCGATACATAAATGCAGAACGTAATAAAAGAGATATAATAAGTTGGAAAGAATAAAAAAACTACAAATGGATAGTGTTTTTTTTTATTCTTTCTAACTTATTATATCTCTTTTATATATATATATATATATATATATATATATATATATATATATATAGTAATATTAGTAAAGTATACCAATGTTCACTGAGAGTGCTCAATGTTTCCAGAGCGTTTATAAATCCAGTAAAGCATACAAAATAACTAGTAGTAACTGCTAAATTTGTCTAGTTATTTTGTATGCTTTACTGGATTTATATATATATATATATATATATATATATATATATATATTCTAAATATATTGCTGTATTGGTATATGCTGGAACAGGAAGTGATGCAATAAATTCATTCTAGGTAAAATATTAGGAATCCAAATCACATTAGAATTTGCACATTGATCGTAATTCAGGTCAAATGAACTAAAGATATAATGTTTACATAAACTCGAAAACAGTTACAATAAGTAGTTAGTTTGTTTTTGAAAACTGTCTAAATACAGTTATTAGCAAAGCTTTTCGTAGGTATACATTGGTTGCTGGTAAGTGCTCAATCCAAGGTAAAACAAAGTGGTTTATAGAGACCCATAAATTATCACACGTTACCTTTTCCAAAGCTAAAAGGAAATATAGCTATAGTTTCTATAGTTAACTGTTTGTGATAAAATTGCCCCTATGTATATCAATGATACCTTTCCAGTTAACTTGTGTAAAGCAAAAATGGATATAAAAGAAAAGTTCTTACCATGTAAATTTGGACATATTGCTAATACCTTTATCATATGAAGTGTCAATGAATGGTTGTACATTTGGATACAATTGATAATGCCATTATAAAACGTTGTAAAATAAGGTGATTGGAAGTTGAAAATTTCCACTGGATCTCCAAACAAATAGATATACTTAGCTTCGGTCAGATGATAAACAATTGAATCTGCAATAACAGATTGTCTAAACTGCAATGAAAAGATATACAAAATTACCATTTGTAGGCAGAATTGGGAAACATTATCCTTCAACATTCAGTAGCCTGACATTCATCTACGACTTCCTTAGAAAGGAAGAACAGATGGGTTTGAGCGGTGACATCAGTTATTATCATATTTACCCATTTCTGTACTGTACTATGCTGTTCTGTATCATACTGTACTATACTTTATTGTACTATACTATACAGTACTATACTATACTGTAATATGCTATACTGTACTATACAGTACTGTACTAAGCTATACTGTAATATACTTTGCTGTACAATACTATACTATATACTATACGGTATACTATACTGTACTGTACTATACCGTACTACACTATACTGTACTATATTACACTCTACTATGCTATGCTGTATTATACTTTACTATGCAATATTATATATTATACTATACTATTTACTATTTTATTCTACATTCTATACTGTACTATAAACTATATTGTACTATATACTGTACCCTACTATATAAGGTTCTGAACTATATACAACATTAAACTATATAATAAATTACACCATACACTATACTACACCATACACTATACTACGCCATACACTATCCTACACAATACACTATACTACACCATACACTATACTACACCATACACCATACTACACCATACACTATACTACAACATACACTATACTACACCATACACTATACTACACCATACACTATACTACACCATCCACTATACTACACCATACACTATACACACCATCCACTATACTACACCATACACTATACTACACCATACACTATACTACACCATACACTATACCACACCATACACTATACTACACCATACACTATACTACACCATACACTATACTACACCATACACTATACTACACCATACACTATACTACACCATACACTATACTACACCATACACTATACTACACCATACACTATACTACACCATACACTATACTACACCATACACTATACTACACCATACACTATACTACACCATACACTATACTACACCATACACTATACTACACCATACACTATACTACACCATACACTATACTACACCATACACTATACTACACCATACACTATACTACACCATACACTATACTACACCATACACTATACTACACCATACACTATACTACACCATACACTATACTACACCATACACTATACTACACCATACACTATACTACACCATACACTATACTACACCATACACTATACTACACCATACACTATACTACACCATACACTATACTACACCATACACTATACTACACCATACACTATACTACACCATACACTATACTACACCATACACTATACTACACCATACACTATACTACACCATACACTATACTACACCATACACTATACTACACCATACACTATACTACACCATACACTATACTACACCATACACTATACTACACCATACACTATACTACACCATACACTATACTACACCATACACTATACTACACCATACACTATACTACACCATACACTATACTACACCATACACTATACTACACCATACACTATACTACACCATACACTATACTACACCATACACTATACTACACCATACACTATACTACACCATACACTATACTACACCATACACTATACTACACCATACACTATACTACACCATACACTATACTACACCATACACTATACTACACCATACACTATACTACACCATACACTATACTACACCATACACTATACTACACCATACACTATACTACACCATACACTATACTACACCATACACTATACTACACCATACACTATACTACACCATACACTATACTACACCATACACTATACTACACCATACACTATACTACACCATACACTATACTACACCATACACTATACTACACCATACACTATACTACACCATACACTATACTACACCATACACTATACTACACCATACACTATACTACACCATACACTATACTACACCATACACTATACTACACCATACACTATACTACACCATACACTATACTACACCATACACTATACTACACCATACACTATACTACACCATACACTATACTACACCATACACTATACTACACCATACACTATACCATACCATACACTATACTACACCATACACTATACTACACCATACACTATACTACACCATACACTATACTACACCATACACTATACTACACCATACACTATACCATACCATACACTATACCATACCATACACTATACCATACCATACACTATACCATACCATATACTATACTACACCATACACTATACTACACCATACACTATACCGTGCCATACACTATACTACACCATACACTATACTACACCATACACTATACTACACCATACACTATACTACACCATACACTATACCATACCATACACTATACCATAATATATATTAGCACCTTTCTGTTTATGTTTCTAAAAGAACAAGGTGTGTTGAACATTATTTCCCTTTAAGCTTATTGCGTAGATAGCTTTTTTGTTCGTTTTTCCCATTCACTTTATGCGTGTACGGTATTTCTATTCCTCCGCCGAGTACCCATTTTTCTTCAGTGGAATCTCTTGTCGATCCAGTAACTTTAGCTTCCAATGCCAATATGCTTTCGTAAGCCATTTCTGGAGCAAGTATTTTGGTCAATGTCTCTGGGACGTGTCCAATCGTTTCCCTTTTTCTTAATAGCACTTTTATTGCGTTGCGATTATGTTTATTATCTGATTCAAGGACACATTTCAGGATTTCTGCAAATTTCGAAGACTTAAAGTAAGAATTAGAAACCTTTAATCGTAGAGTTTATCTTTGCTAATTTCACCGAGCACGAAACCATTTTTTTCCTCTCAGAGAGGGAGAGCAATCATCAATTGAGATTAAGCCAATGATATCTTATATAAAATCCTAGATAACTAGCTCACGGTAAATATGTGAAGCACCTCTTGAAATGAAGCCACCCCACTGTAGCTGTCTTCACTTTTTGGACGTCAAATGAATGGAAGTTAGACATCTAGGTTTTTATATTAGATATCATTGGATTAAGCATTCGAAGTTCGAATTCTTTGCTTTTCGAATGTTTTCTCGGAGTGACATTGCGTTTTATCAGAATAAAAATGGCCGAGAGAAGGTCAAACACGTGAGTTAAATTATCTGTGACACAATGGTTGTTGGAAAATGGTAAAAATATTTCTTTAGCTTCAAGAAAGTTTAATGTGTATCGAAAACACATTAGAAAACAAGAAGAATGTCTAGTTAATCAAAAACGTGGAAGCAGAGCAAATGGCAGAGGTTGTGCTTCGAGGTTTCTACTGATGGAACAAGCGTTTTACGATGATTATAAAACGGCAAAGGGTGAAGGAAAAACCGCTGGTGGTTCAATTTAAGAGCAAAGCAGCCTGTTAAAGAATTTTATCTAGATGAAAAGTTTTTAGCTTTTGATCAATGGTTTTTCAGATTTACTGAGCGTTTCGAAATTTCACTTCGCAGAAAAACACATTGTGCCAAAAAAGATCCACAAAATTTGAGCTCTTCAATCAGAAAGTTCCATTCAAAGGTGTTGCGTACCCGGACACGTGGAACATACCAGCTGAAAGACATTGCAAACATAGATCAGACACAATTGACCTTTGTGATGGAAGATGGAAAAACTTATGCTGACAAGGGAAGCTCTGAGGTATGGTTTACTACCCATGGTTCAGGACTCAATAAAAGACAATGCACAGTCCAACTAACAATTTTGCAGATGGGAAACAACGAGTTCAAACTTTTGTTATGTTTCGAGGCAAAACTTTGAGAATCAAAAGTTAGGAGCAAGATGCATAGGATCGACGTGTGCAAGTTCTGTTTCAAGAAAATGGTTGGTGTGACGAGCAAAAAATGTTAGAATGGATTTCTCTACATTGGAATAATTGTTTTATCAACCCTGGTTCTTCTGGGGAGATTTTGATTGCAGATAAACACCGTGCACAGCAAAAAGTTAAAGTAAAATGTATTCTGAATGATAATAATACAGAATTAATGAACATACCGCCTGGATGTACAATTCGAGTTCAGCCATTAAATGTTGTTTTTAACAAACCGTTTAAGGACATAATTTGATAATTATTTGAGAAGCATATCGACGAGAATGTAGTTGACTATACCGAAGGGAATATAACTGCTTCTCAGAGAAGAGTTCTCATCACCGAATGGGTCGATGCAGCCTGCTCTGAAATGTCGAAGAAAGAAGACTTGATAATCCGAAGCTTTAAGAAGTGTGGTATTACTCTTGCATTAGAAGGGAGTGAAAATGCCGATCTGAATATTAAGCGGCTGGAAGACTACCAAATGCCATCTGCAGAGGAAGCAAATGAGGAGTTCCAAATTCAAAGCGAGTCCAGTGATGAAGATGAACAAGAAGACATTTGATTTTATTGTATTTTATTATTTGCGGTTTCTGGAAAATAAGATGTTTTGATGGTAAGAAAATTGTTTTATTTTGGTTCTAAAAAAAAACCAATCCCGCTTTTAAGCCCACCCGAATATAGGCCCACCCAAAAAGACCTTTCTCAGGATTTAAGTCCAGGGCCTATATCTGGTATTTTACGGTATTTAAAATTCGGATACATTCCAAAACCTTTAAATGAATATCAGCTAATGTGTATTTTAGTTAAGTGTGTTTTTAAATTAGGCTTTGAAATCTTCAAGATTGAGTAAAATTTTTAAAACATCAACAAGGAGTTAGGGCGAATAAAGACGTCATTTGTTTCTGAAAATTAAGGAAAAAAATATGCAAAGAAAATGACTGACACATCACTTTTCCAGAGGACAAGCAATAAGGACGACAAAAGACCTTTTGCTCTACATAACATTTTTCAGATAATCGCAATATGAGCCAAACCATTTACCATTGGAGAGAGATAAAAAAATAAATAGACAGATAGAGAGATAGAGAGATAGATAGATAGATAGATACAGAGAGAGAGAGAGAGAGAGAGAGAGAGAGAGAGAGAGAGAGAGAGAGAGAGAGAGAGAGAGAGAGAGAGAGAGAGAGAGAGAGAGAGAGAGAGAGAGAGAGAGAGAGAGAGAGAGAGAGAGAGAGAGAGAGAGAGAGAGAGAGAGAGAGAGAGAGAGAGAGAGAGAGAGAGAGAGAGAGAGAGAGAGAGAGAGAGAGAGAGAGAGAGAGACAGAGAGACAGAAAGACAAAAAGACAGAGAGACAGAGAGACAGAAAGACAGAGAGACAGAAAGACAGAAAGACAGAGAGACACAGAGACACAGAGACACAGAGACAGAGAGACACAGAGACACAGAGACAGAGAGACAGAGAGACACAGAGACAGAGAGACACAGAGACAGAGAGACAGAGAGAGACAGAGAGAGAGAGAGAGAGATAGATACAGAGAGAAAGAGAGAGAGAGAGAGAAAAGAAAACTTTTGTGTGTGCAATACTATACTCGTATTAATAATTCTTGACCTTTTTAAGTCAGTATAAACATTAATATAAGATATTTATTATACGTAAGCTTTTTCTGACCTACCTTTCAAGCTATACTCGTCTTATCGTCAGGCTACTGAAGTAATTAGGCAGAGCTGCTTTTTACGAAAGTACAAAATAGCTAAACCTAATTACTTCATACCCCAACGCTGAGACAAATATCATTATCCTTGTATTACTGAGTTTAAAAATGATATATCAATATATACATTACCGTTTCATTGATGTACAGTGCAATATTGTTATCCGTAAACACAATTGCTACTCTGGAAAAATATACTGTGGTAAATACATCTTTTTGATGCAAAATAGTCCTCTTATATCCGTTATACCATAAGCTAGAGAAAAAGAAATCAGTCGGTTAGGATTGGAATTTCATCTTGAAAAAGACTTCTAGTAACCAGAGTTGGAGACAGTTTACTGTTGACCATTAAAATATTGCTCTGTACAGAGGTCATCAGCATATCGGCCATGAGCAAATGTTTTTTATGTACTTTCAAAATGTGAATATATTATATAATGCTTAAGATATCATAGAGAGACAAAAAAATAATGAAAGAAGCGCTAAAAAGACCAAATAACTACAGAAAACAAATAAAAAACAAGGGAAAGCTTAATATTACAATATTTCAGATATCTTACTAGAAGAAATAACATACGCAAGGTTTTCATAGAAGGAAAGAATAATGGAAAGAGAAAAAGACCAAGGCAAGAACATTATGGGTAAATAATACTATAATGTATATACTATAATACTATAATAATACTATAATAATACTATAACAAGAACATTATGGGTAAATAATACTATAATAATACTAAGAAATAGTATTTTTATTATCATTATTATTATTAATATTATTATTATTATTTACGAAATTTATACAGGATAACCAATGCAAAATTTTAGAAATATATATACAAATTTACAAAAACTTCTGTTGTCAAATGGGTCCTGTAAAAACAGTGTTGTCAGAAGTACAAATATAATTTTGACAAGGAAGTAAAAACATTATTGGCACGAACATCAAAAGACGATTATCATATTACAAAAATTATGAAAAGTATAAAAAATTATTATTATTATTATTATTATTATTGTTATTATTATTGTATTAGCCTTCTAGCTCAGACCGATCTTATAGTCAAAAGAGCGGGCCATCATCTATGGCCAAAGGTCTTTTGTATAACTTTGTACTCAAGTCTCTAACACATTTCGTAAAATTCTTGCTGTTCCCCAAAAAGCTGTCTCCTTCAATAATCCAATCCTAATCTTCTTCTTTTTGATCTTTCGGGTGGTACCTGTTAGGAGTCGCCACAGCGGATCATACGCCTTCATTTGCTGCGGTCAGCAGCGTTTTCTCTTCTCACTCCCATCCCCCTCATGCCCTCTTTTATTACATCCATCTAGCGTTTTCTTGGTCTTCCTCTCTTCCCCCTCCCTGGCAGATTCATGTCTATCATTCTCATCCCGATATAGTTCTCTTTCTTCTGATCACATGTCCATATCATCTGAGTCTTGCCTCCCTTTGTTTCTCTCTCAATCTCCTGACATGTGCTGTTCCTCTGATGTATTTGTATTTGATTTTATCAAGGCGTGTGATCCCAAGTGCCCACCTCAGCATTCTCAATTCTACCACCTCCAACTCTGTTTCATGTTTATTTGTTGTCGCTACTGACTCAAGCTCATTCAGTAAAGCAGGACGCACTACCGTCTTATATATATATTTCTTATATATTTTTTTCTTATATATTTTTTTTCTTCTTATATATCTTTCCCTTAACTTTTGGTGGCAGCTTTCTGTCACATAGTACGCCTGTAACCTTTCTCCATCCACTCCAACCTGCTTTTATTCTCTTTTTAAATTCTATATTCAATCCTCCATCGCATTGTACTGTTGATACTAGGTATTTATAGTCTTCTGCCCTCGTTACATCTGATCCTTGCATGCTTAACTTATCATACTCTCTTCCATTCAATACCAGGTATTCTGTTTTTGCTCTGTTTACTTTCTTCCCCCTTTTCTCCAGGGCATCTCTCCATTTTTCCAATTCTTTAACCTCATTTCTTGTCTTACTGCACAACACAATGCCGTCGGCAAACAGCATTGTCCGCGATGCTTCTCTCCGGACTTCATCCGTGACTCGGCCCATGAATATAGCGAATAGAAAGGGGCTTAAGGCTGATCCTTGATGGAATCTAACCAGTCAGTCATTCCTGCAGCAGTTGGTATGGCTGTCTTACTGTCCCTGTACATGTCTTTTACTAGCCTTACATACTTTTCTGCTACTCCGGATGTTCTCAAGCAATTCCATAATTCTTCCCTTGGCACCCTATCATACGCTTTTTCCAAATCTATAAATACACAATGTAATTCTTTTTGCCATTCTCGGTGTTTCTCCATTAGAATACGCAGAGCAAATATTGCGTCCATTGTGCTCTTTCCTGGCATAAATTTCGTACTGTTCCTGGCTGATATCTACCTTTTGCCTGATCTTTGCATCCAAAACCCTCTCCCACAACTTCATGGTATGGCTCATTAACTTGATGCCCCTGTAGTTGCCACACTCTTGTGCATCTCCTTTGTTCTTGTGGGTAGGGATCAAAGCACTCCTTCTCCATTCGTTTGGCATCTCCTCACATTCCAGGATGCTGTTAAAACGTTTCTTTAGAATCTCTATACCTAAGTCCCCGAGGAGCAAGCCTACAACCTTTTTATTTTTCATCTTCTTTAATGCCTTCTTGACTTCAACCTTATCTATCCTTCCAACTTCACATTCAATTTTCTGTGCTTCTTTAATTCTGTCTTCTCTGGGGTTCTCAGTAATTAAAAGCACTTAGAAGTAGCTTTTCCACCTTTGAAAAATCTCTTGTTCTCCTGTCAATAGCCTTCCATTGTCATCTTTGATCACTCTAACATGTTGGATATATTTTAATACCTTTGCTTTACAATACGGAATTAATCCTTTTCACCCTATTTTGTTTGCAATCTGTCGTAAAGACCTCTACAGGCCTCCTTCTTTGCCTTGGCTGCTTCCCGCTTCGTTACCTTACGTCAAGTCTCATACTCTCTCTTGTCCACCTCTTGGCCTGTTCTGTTGAACAACTTCTTCGCTCTCTTCTTGTTTTGAATACTTTCCTGTACTGCATCATTCCATCATCATGTTTCCTTGTCCGGTTTTCGACAGCTTGATGTTACGCCCAGACCTGTCTTGGCTGCTTCTCCAATTGTCTCAGTAAGCTCAGACCAACTTTCAAACACATCTGTGGTTGAACTCAACGACTCTTGCAACTCGTGGTTGAAATTTCTCCTACAATCAGCTTTTCTCAGCTTCCACCACTTTATTTTTGGTTCAAGTTTCCTTTTCTTTTTCTTCTTGTTCTTGATCCTTAGCTTATATAATACCAGCTTGTGCTCTGCAGCAACACACTCACCTCCCAGTACATAGAAGTCAATGACTTTGCTCAGGTGTCTTCTTTTGTAAGCTAGGCAGTCAATTTAGGTACTTCTTCCTCCACTTTTATAGGTGATTCTATGGTCCTCTTTCTTCTAAAGTATGTATTTAACACTGCCATTTCTGCTCTTTTTGCAAAGTCCACTAACACCTGACCTTTGTCGTTTCCCCTTCGTAAGCCATATCTTCCCATCACTTCCTCATCCCCTCTGTTCTCTTCTCCAACGTGTTCATTGAAATCTGCTCCAATCACGCTTCTCTCTCCTTTGGGTATCCTTATGCATATTGTACCCACATCTCTCCAAAACTTGTTTTTATCTTCCTGCATGCAACCTGTCTGTGGTCCATATGAAGAAATCACATTCCGTATTGTGCCCTTCACATCAAATTTCAAGCTCATCACTCTATCAGAGATTTCCTCTGCTTTTTAGTGAGTGTCAAGACGTGTCCACACACCGATGGGCCCTTCATACTACACCTAACGGGGAGTTCTTCCTCTGGTAACAGAAAATCAGGCTGCTACTCCCTAGTCAGAGCCAAGTTGGTTCAGAAGTTGGACTTCCTATCCAGGGCGTACTAAAAGGAGGTTGGGCTGACTTGGCTGAAGAGTGCTGCAAAAGAGTTCTCCAATACTTCCTACCTTCTCAACAGTCTGTTGCACGCAATAGTTCGAAAGTTCTTACATCGACAATTCCATCATCAATACAGTCTTTTAACGAACCTGAGCACCCTTTCAACACTGATCCTCCATCATATAAAAAAATCACATCAGCTATTCGTCGTATGAAGTCATCTGCCTCACTATGCCCACTAGATACAATATCCATAATTTGCTTTAAACGATGTCCCTATCTACGGTCTTTCCTCACAGAAATAATTAAAATAAAATGGATTTCTGGCAAAGTTCCTCTTTAATGGAAAAAGGCCTGTACGATTTTAATAAATAAGAGGGTTAACACCGATCACCCATCTAACTTTAGACCAATTACTCTTGAAACGGTTCTATTAAAAGTTTTTACATCCTGTTTGCGTGACTCAATATTTGAATACCTGAAGAATAATAACTTCGTTCAACACCAGAAGCATAAAGGCCTCACTTCTAAGATCTCGGGTGCTTTAGAACATACTGCAATGATGGCACATGTAATAAACAAGACTCACACTAATCAACGCTCCTTGGTCATCACTCTTTTACACCTAAAGATACTTTTGGTGAAGTTCACCATTACCTAATAACTTCTGTTCTCGATCACCATCAGATTCCTTGCAAAGTCTTTAATCACCAGTCTTTACACTGAATTTAAAACAGCATTTACCACTGATCGTGTTATAACTGGAGCCATAACAGTTCGTCGTGGGCTTTTGCTAGGTGATTGTCTTAGTCCACTACTCCTTAATATGTTTTTTAATACATTCATTCAATATATTAGGGATGATAAAAAATCAACTTGGCTTTTCACCTCACGATAAGAAAAACAGCATGTTCAATCTTGTACACTGGTTTCAATTCTCAGATGACACTGCGGTCATTACAAGTGGGGAAAGAGAGAACCAGCTTCTTTAACACTGTTTTAGTCGATGGTGTCAATGAGCCACCATGATCACAAGGGTTGATAAATGTGCCACATTCGGTATCAAAAAATTCACTACAAGATCTTTTCAATTTCTACCCAAGCTTTTTGTTAATAATGCAACTGTACCTCCTGTAGCGATGGAAGAAGCCTTAAAGGATATCGGACGTTACTATGACTTTGAAATGACCAATCGGTCTCACAAATCCAAGCCTCTGTCTGTTTTACTAGATCTTCTTAAACAAATTGATTCTTTACCTATCCATCCAAAACACAAACTGCGTCTCTATAGTGAATTTGCCCTTACAAAGGTTTCCTGGCTCCTTACTGTTTCAAATGTTTCTAAGACATCGGTGGCAGAAAATCTCGACAACCTGGTCTTTAAATACATATGCCAGTGGCTTGAACTGCCTATAAGTGCCACTCTTAGCTCTATTATTCTTTCCAAAAATAAATTTGGACTCAATTTACAGCTACCTACCACAAAATTCTACAGTGCCAAACTGTCACCCGTGACGCTCTGAAGTCCTATCCTTCACCAGGTCTCTGCTGACACCTTTTTGTTTCAGATCCATCCTTATCACTTCCTCCCATGTTTTCTTTGGTCTTCCTCTGCCAGTGGTTCCTGTCACCTTGATTGTTCTGCATCTATTTGTCCAAGCATTCTTTTCCATTCTCTCCATATGACCAAACCAACGAAGCCTCCTATTCTGCATACAGCTGCCAATACTGTCCAGATTCAATCTCCTTCTGAGTTCATTAGAACTGAGCCTGTCCTTTAGACTTACGTTGCACATCCATCTTATCATTCTCATGTCATTCCGCTCCATGCGGCTGACATCTTCAGCTTTCACTGGCCAAGTTTCACTGCCATACATCATTGTGCTACGTACACATGCCTGGTAGACTCTACCTTTGGTAGGTAATGGCAGAGCTCTGCTGGTTAACAATGGCATCAGCTCCCTGAACTTACTCCATCCACTGTTAACCCTTGCTGTAACACTTGCACCAGCTCCCCCCTCAGCTCCAAGGGTGTCACCAAGGTAGCAAAACTTCTGGACAACCTCAATATCCTCATCCTCCAAATGCACTTTATGTAGGTCTAAGTCACAGGTTGCCTCTCCTTCTTTGCACCTCTTGCAGCTAAAACGGTTAGTTTCTGTCAGTTTGCCCTTTATTCCACTGCACCGTTTATGTACCCAGTGCTTGCAAGTACCACAATAGATTGAGTTGCTCCCAACTCCCTTCCCACAGACGGAACAGGGAATCCTTCCTTTCTCCAATGGCTTTCCTAAATTGCAACCACTGACCATCACTTTTGTCTTGCCCATGTTCACTCTCAAACCTTTACCTTCCAAACCCTTCTTCCAAGTGTCTAACTTAGCAAGTAGACCATCCAATGTCTCATAGGAGAGAACCAGGTCATCTGCATATAGCAATTAAATGATAATATCCGCACATTGTGGAAAAACACAAGCAATAATACGAATATACAACACGATATTTAAAAAAAACACAAAAGAAATTTTGAAAGCTGTGCAGACAGGACACAAGTAGCGTTTACAAAGTTATCTTAGTACCCAAGGTACCATTCTCTCATTTTTATTTGACAACGCCACTTCAAAATATAACAAGTTATGGTCTGAAGTTCAAAGTAAGCTGTGCAAAATATCGCCAACGTTACTGTTCGTTATTTGAACAACATCCTTGAAACTCATAAAAATCTATCCAAATGGAAACTCAGTCTATTTTCTTCTTGCTCTTCCTGCTTTGAACCAGAAACCCTTCTTCATGTTCTCGCCGGCTGCAAAACGTACCTTCAGGAAGGTTGATATACTTGTCGACACAATTCAACATTACAGTTTTTAGCATGTTCTTTAAAATCTCTTGATGGCTGTACAATATATGCTGATATCTGTGGATTCTTGTGGCCATGCATTATAACTGGAGATGCCTTGAGGCCTGATTTGCTCTTAGTTACTCCACAGCAACAGCTATATATTCTTGAATTGACGGTGGGGTATGAAACAACCTGGTTTTTTGATTCGTGATTTACACTCCAGCTTTTTGAAAGTTAGCTTTATAAATCTTTCCATTAGCTCTTTTGGTATATTCGGTCAATCTTTTATTACTTTCAGTAAAATGTACAACGCTTTGAACATCGACAACAAACACGAGCGCTTTCTTTCAACCAAACTTTCCAATATAATCATTCGCACCAAATACTACATATTCCGTCGTAGGAACCAACCATGGACTAACCCTGAATTATTGTCATTTTATTATTTTTTTTAGTAATATATTTAATTTTGTTAAAAAGGTAAGCCAATGCAATTACGTTGATTAGTGAGGTTGGTAATTGTATATGTTCAGATGAACAAATAAAAAGTTTCCATTATTATTATTATTATTATTATTATTATTATTATTATTATTATTATTATTTATACAGGATAAAACATTTCAATGCTTCTTGTTTTCCTATTAATGTCTTGAAAAAGAGTAAAAAATTTAAAATAACTACCTACAATAAAATCTATTTTATTTACAAATTAAAGAGCGTACTTATATTATTTCCAAAGTCTGACAAACTTTCATTTTTACGGAATTCAATGGGCAGATCATTGTAACATTTTACACCCATTGAACAGAAGGCTGATTTTGCACATTGTACCTTTAACTTTGGAATTTGCAATAAGTAACCATTATTGCTCGTATTAATTGTATGTTCTCTTAACCAGAAGAAACCTCCAAAATGTTGATAAACTTCAACGTTCAGACATTTTTAAATCAAGATGACAGCATGATTATTATCTATACTATGTCTTAACTATACTGATATAATAAGAACTGCATAGGATAGACGTAAATGAAAGGTTATAAGAATGATGTATTTGAAGTCATGATTATATCAACAATAACTATAGTTCCTTCATAAGGAAATCTAATCTACAAAATATATAGAAACATTGACACCTAGTTACAATGCAACAGCAAGAAATAATAAAACTTCCCTTATTACCTAATTTAACAATAGGGTTTCATTAGAAAAGAATGACCTTTTAGAAGTAAAGGGTAGCTTGATAAAGATAGCGTCTATTTTTGACTTCAGGTATAGTAGCTCCAAGCATTGATTGTTTCATTATCTGACAAGATGCCTTTGTAAATGTTAGAGCTTAACGTTTTAAAAATAAAAAAGTACCTCGTTAAAAAAGCAAAAATTAAACAACACGGCAACTAGTTTACTAGATGTCGTGAAACTAAGGAAGTTTGGGGTAAAATATACATTAACCTGATTGGCTTATACTGTAAAATCATGACGAGATACAAAAGCCTGTACTGCATTTCAGAAACATTTGATCTAAACCTTGCCTACGACTAAAAAAATAGCACATTCACGATTTTTCACTTCTAGATTTATCAGCTTAGAAGGGCAGCTCTGAAGTATTTTTAAAGTAATTCGAAAAAGTCAATCCTACACGGTAAAGAAAGTTACGAATCCCAACAAATTAAAAGAGAAAATCAACAACATTCATGATTTGCTACAAAGAATACACGTTTTTTTTTATAAGCAACGCAATATTTTGACTCAGGCTCGCTGTTGCTTAGCTTTTGCAGGAAACCAGCCTAACTAGTTGCTTAGCTGTTGCTTAACATTTCCACTTCTTTTTTGTTTGAACTCCAAAAAGCAGTGTAGCCCCTCCCCCTTTAAACAAAGAGGACGTTTTCCCCCTCCTCCCTTCTACAAGGAATAGTTTTATTTAAAGATGAACATCTGTGTTGGTACATGAACATGGCGCCAGACACTGACGTCATTAAAATTTCGAACAGGCTTGTAAGATGTTGCTTTTTTTTAAAAAAGCGTGTACACAACAAAATATAACTCTCAGAATTCTAATAAAAGATCCACCTTAGTAAATCTGTATAAAGTACTCTAGGGCAAGATCATGAATCACCTTTTTGAAGGTCTCTGTATATCTTAATGATCTTGTTTGTTTTCACAAGAGTCACGGAAAAGAATTGAATTCACAAGTAGAAGTTCTAAGATCACAATTTCGTTTTTCCCCTTTTGGCATTCAAAGTCATATCTTTTCAACTTCTTTCCTCATTATTTGAAAATTAATTAACTTAACAATAGCATAACAAGAACAATAATAACAATAAGACACAGAAATGATATTTGTTCTATGCTTTACTTAGAGTTTTTAATAACCTTTTTATCATTTATTTATTTTGTAAACAGAATAACTATGGAGTTGTCAAACATTCAAGTATTTAAGCCCCTTCTATAATGAAATTACTAGTCTCAACTTTCTTATAGTGTTATATAAGAGAGTGGAAAGTAGAAATTGTGTAATAGAAGGTTATTATAAATTTTAGTTTTTATAAATCTTGCCACCAAAACAATGAAATCGTTGCTGTGATTTTTTTCTCAAAATTGAATAAATTTGTTCTAATTTAGTAAGGTATTAGAACATATATTATCTTTACAAAGCTTATTTTATTGCAAAACAATTTTGATCCCAACTTCTAAAGATGAAAAAAACCAAAGCACTGTTAACAGAAAAACAAAAGAAACATTTTCTGAAAACCATCAAAGTTGACAAAAGACTAAATGTATTATTTCTTATTAACCAGAGATGTTCTTATTCAAGTTGAATTGTC
This sequence comes from Morbakka virulenta, assembly GCA_003991215.1. NCBI lineage: Eukaryota > Metazoa > Cnidaria > Cubozoa > Carybdeida > Carukiidae > Morbakka > Morbakka virulenta. The sequence goes on from RDPX01000172.1 coordinate 1,415,514, forward strand.
AAGATTTATATGTCTTAACATAATAAAAACTGTCAAGGTTAGTTTCTTTTTAATAGGTTCTCCAACTCATTTAAATATGCTATGATGATTTTTATTAGCTGATCTGAATTGTAAGCCTTTTGTTTCCTTCATTACACAACTTACACCAAAAGTATAAACAATAGATGTAAGGCCTTTATCATGCCATGAGTCGTATGCCTTTTCCGAGCTACGTTTCGAGAGATTCTTCTCCCATCGTCAGACTACTGAAATGGCTATATATGGCTGTATAATACCTTAGTAGTGCGGACCTAGGTGTACACAGACCTCGAGTTGCTTCAGGAATTGGCTTCTTACCTATGTTGTGTTTGCTGTGTTTCTTTCTTTAGTGCTGAAAGCCATATTTCTGGAAGGGTGCAGGGTATACTGTTGATGTGATTGCTGCATTGCNACTCAGGCTCGCTGTTGCTTAGCTTTTGCAGGAAACCAGCCTAACTAGTTGCTTAGCTGTTGCTTAACATTTCCACTTCTTTTTTGTTTGAACTCCAAAAAGCAGTGTAGCCCCTCCCCCTTTAAACAAAGAGGACGTTTTCCCCCTCCTCCCTTCTACAAGGAATAGTTTTATTTAAAGATGAACATCTGTGTTGGTACATGAACATGGCGCCAGACACTGACGTCATTAAAATTTCGAACAGGCTTGTAAGATGTTGCTTTTTTTTAAAAAAGCGTGTACACAACAAAATATAACTCTCAGAATTCTAATAAAAGATCCACCTTAGTAAATCTGTATAAAGTACTCTAGGGCAAGATCATGAATCACCTTTTTGAAGGTCTCTGTATATCTTAATGATCTTGTTTGTTTTCACAAGAGTCACGGAAAAGAATTGAATTCACAAGTAGAAGTTCTAAGATCACAATTTCGTTTTTCCCCTTTTGGCATTCAAAGTCATATCTTTTCAACTTCTTTCCTCATTATTTGAAAATTAATTAACTTAACAATAGCATAACAAGAACAATAATAACAATAAGACACAGAAATGATATTTGTTCTATGCTTTACTTAGAGTTTTTAATAACCTTTTTATCATTTATTTATTTTGTAAACAGAATAACTATGGAGTTGTCAAACATTCAAGTATTTAAGCCCCTTCTATAATGAAATTACTAGTCTCAACTTTCTTATAGTGTTATATAAGAGAGTGGAAAGTAGAAATTGTGTAATAGAAGGTTATTATAAATTTTAGTTTTTATAAATCTTGCCACCAAAACAATGAAATCGTTGCTGTGATTTTTTTCTCAAAATTGAATAAATTTGTTCTAATTTAGTAAGGTATTAGAACATATATTATCTTTACAAAGCTTATTTTATTGCAAAACAATTTTGATCCCAACTTCTAAAGATGAAAAAAACCAAAGCACTGTTAACAGAAAAACAAAAGAAACATTTTCTGAAAACCATCAAAGTTGACAAAAGACTAAATGTATTATTTCTTATTAACCAGAGATGTTCTTATTCAAGTTGAATTGTCAAGATTTATATGTCTTAACATAATAAAAACTGTCAAGGTTAGTTTCTTTTTAATAGGTTCTCCAACTCATTTAAATATGCTATGATGATTTTTATTAGCTGATCTGAATTGTAAGCCTTTTGTTTCCTTCATTACACAACTTACACCAAAAGTATAAACAATAGATGTAAGGCCTTTATCATGCCATGAGTCGTATGCCTTTTCCGAGCTACGTTTCGAGAGATTCTTCTCCCATCGTCAGACTACTGAAATGGCTATATATGGCTGTATAATACCTTAGTAGTGCGGACCTAGGTGTACACAGACCTCGAGTTGCTTCAGGAATTGGCTTCTTACCTATGTTGTGTTTGCTGTGTTTCTTTCTTTAGTGCTGAAAGCCATATTTCTGGAAGGGTGCAGGGTATACTGTTGATGTGATTGCTGCATTGCAGGGAATGGATTGTTTCTTTTTTTGTTTTTATATTAACTTCCTTGCCTAAAACCCATTTATTTTCCCAGTCAAAGGTGTGATCTTGAGTAATTTCAGTTGCCTCAAAACATAGCTTGGAAAAAGCTTACGACTCATGACCAGATAAAGCTCTTACATCTATGGCTTCCTCTGAGTCCTGAGGATGGGAGAAGTATCTCTCGAAGCGTAGCTCAGAAAAAGCTTACGACTCATGACCAGATAAAGCTCTTACATCTATGGCTTCCTCTGAGTCCTGAGGATGGGAGAAGTATCTCTCGAAGCGTAGCTCAGAAAAAGCTTACGACTCATGACCAGATAAAGCTCTTACATCTATGGCTTCCTCTGAGTCCATAAAGTTCAGAATTTTCAAGTATAAACAATACTTAAATACGTAGATGATACGTTTTTGCGTTTTTTCAGTATGTCTTTGCAGTGGCTTCTGCATCTGGTCTTGCTAGAAGAAAATCATGAAAAAATATAGCAAAAGTAGGAAAATATTATTTACCTTATTTGAAAATCTAATTTATGAAATAATATTCGAAGTCCATTAGTTTCATTCTTTGTTTTCAAAAAAGCCATTAAAGTTATGTCACCGGAAGAAAAAGCGGGCTTAACATGAAACAGAATCGAAAACGTGTTGTTTGGTGAGGATTTATCTTTTAGAGCTATCTCAAACCTCGGTGCTTTACTGGAAGAATATGTTATCTGTACATGTGTACCTGTTGGCTCATTGTAAACATTGTTAAAAAAATAGTAAATTCTCATATCGTTTGTAGTAACAGCCAAATTATTTCCGGAAATTTCTTTGTAGTTTGAAAAAAGTGGAAGGAGAATAATTGGAGCTATCAAGCCTAGGTCATGAAGAATATTCAGATCCAATCGTGTATCTAAAAAGTACAAAAAGACTTAAAGTTATAATTGTATCTAAATTATCTAATTAGTAAACATGCCACACCTTATTTATTGGCCTTTTGATTAATTTTGTCAAAACATTTCAAGATATAAGATTTTACACTAATGCTACAACTTATATACTATATATACAATTTATATACTATAAATACAACTTATATACTATATATACAACTTATATACTATATACATACAACCTATATACTATATATACAACTTATATACTATATATACAATATAATCTTAGCTACTACGCACAGCCCTCGCAAGTCTACAGTATAACGACTTTCTTTTTAAAGGTCAAGAACTGTCTTTGAGAGTGGTGAAACTAGGTGCTTGCCCTGAAAAGTCGAAAATTCGGTAAGATGCATATTATTCATGGTGATGCGTTTTCTTCGTTTAACAAAGACATCAATAACCTTCAATATGACTTGACAAAACATTTATAAATACCTCTTTATGTTCTAATGCTCGTCTATTGTTCATATCTCTTTTTATATCCCCTTTTTTCCCCTCCATCTTTCTCTCTTTTCACGCCATCGGTATTATCTTCGCTCGAGTTCCTATCATCCTTCATTTCTTGTCCTCCTCAATCATCACAGAGGTGGCATCTGATCAGTGCTACTGGGCACCCATGTTGCGTAAATAATTTCCATTTTAAATGCCCAGAATGGTTGACATGGTCATTGACTGATGATTCATGATTTCTGTAATTACCAGCAGACCATTACTCATTTGCTTTATTTAAGTCTACCACATCTTATTACTCTTCTTTCTCATTCTTCATGTCATAGAAATCTTTTCATTACAATTACTTTTACTTTCTTTTGTCATTATCTGCGAACAATTGTGTGTGTATTACTCGTTGTATTGTCTGTCGTATTGTCCTGCTGCTTGTTCATGTATGTGCCGTTTCCTAATGACCATTAATTTAGCCAATACCATCTCTGGCTCTGAATGTTACACACTAATACTATATATATGTAGTAAGTGACCTTTGTTTATATATATATATATATATATACATACATATATACATATATATACAAACATATATATAAATTTATATATATACAATATAATGGTTTTCATTTATCACGTTAAGTGTTCAAAGTTTCCAAAGTGAAAATAATGTTGAGTTAAAACAAAACAAATAGACGAAAATAAGCTGTAAATTAAAGTTTCATTTTTCTTCAACAATGATCAAAATGCAGACGACTACAACAGAATATTAGAATAAGCTTAAATAATAAAAAGCTGCTTATCGCTCGCATGGGAATGGAGCTGAATATACAGTTATTCTATATTACTGACGACGCACTTGGTCCTATGGCAATATTGACTTATCACATAGATCTTTCTGTAAAACAATCACTTGGAGTCTAATTCCACGATACACACCATTCTCTATAAACAAAGGTCACAACGAGTTGTTTTATATTTGTATGAGGTTACCCATGTTTCTTTAAACTATTTTATGTTAGAATTATACTTATCGTCTTTTTATTTCCTGTTGGCCTTTGATATTTCGGAACCGTTTTGTATTTTAGATGGAGAAGGACATAGTGTGACTGTTATAGCAGTATTGATCAGCATTTATATAAAAGCATTATTAAACACCTACTAAATAAGATATGAAATACATTCTTATTCAAACATTTCTTAGTCATGAATGGTCATTTGCAACAACAGCTTTTTTTTAACACTACAACATACTTGGCTCCATTTAGTCCCCTTCTTCTTCCTGATATTCTACCCTACATTTCGGAGTTTAATCCTAATTTGATTGTATCCCTCTGAAAATCATATTTAACACGTCTCCTCTATTGAAATATAGGTTGTAACAGACAGAGAAATCTACAATAATGGATTGATGCCACTCATGATCTGTGACAATGCTGTTGCTTTTACAACGAAGAATACACTGGAGCGTTTCCCCACATTCTGAGATATTTGATTCTTCAAGTTAGTTTTGATGAAACATAAAAAATCAGATAAACTTCTTGAGATCACCTCAAAGATCTCCTTAATATGATCCTTACGTCTGATTTAAAAGTTCTTTAACTTTCTTAAAGCATTCACCAAATGTACAACACTTTACATGTGTTGCTGACAAAAAAAGAAGGAAGGGTTATTATCACAATTTTATTACATATTACATCTTTTGTGGAGATTGTTGAAAGTAAACTCAGGCTGCTTTTATTAAAAAATTTAAAAAGTCACATACTCTGTGGCTGTTAAAAATTGAGTGTGACGATTTCAAAAGAATATCTGTCACACAGGAAATAGGTGACTCATAGTGTAACTGGGAACTATTTAATACTAAGTGTAAGTATGAACTAGCTAATACGTGAGGTCAGGAGAAACAAGGTAATACGTAGAGACACTATGAAATTAGATGAAGTTAGTTTGCCTAAGAGCATAGAAGCGCGTAATGTCCTTCACAACAAGATTGAAAATAGTGAAACTGGGAGCAAGGTAATATAGAGTGACACTGGAAACATGGTAATCTGTCTGTGTTGGTGCCCTGCCATTTCATGACGTTGGCGATTATGGCTTTCCAACGTTTTCTGTCTTTTGTGGCTTTCAGCAGGTCTACTTCTGTAATCTCGGCTGCCCTCATCGCCAACACCTCCTTCTTCATCCAACTGCTTACGATATTTAAGAATGTTGTTCTCTGCTTCTGCTGTCTTCTATTTTTTCCGTGCTGGTGAGATTCTCCAATTTTTCTTTTCTCATAATGTGGCCAAAGAATTCCAGTTGTCGCTTTCGAAGTTTCCTCATCAACGTTCTTCCTCTCCCTATTCTCTGCAGGACTTCCTCGTTCGTAACCATCTTTGTCCATGATATTTTTAACATTCTTCTATAAAACCACATTTCTGTTGCCTCTAACTTTTTCTCCATTGCGGCTGAAATTGTCCAGCATTCACTACCGTACAACAAGATTGACAATACGTAGCATTCTAAAATTCGTATCTTTGTAGCTATTGACAATTGTCGGTCTTTTAAGATTTTTGAAANAACTGCTTACGATATTTAAGAATGTTGTTCTCTGCTTCTGCTGTCTTCTATTTTTTCCGTGCTGGTGAGATTCTCCAATTTTTCTTTTCTCATAATGTGGCCAAAGAATTCCAGTTGTCGCTTTCGAAGTTTCCTCATCAACGTTCTTCCTCTCCCTATTCTCTGCAGGACTTCCTCGTTTGTAACCATCTTTGTCCATGATATTTTTAACATTCTTCTACAAAACCACATTTCTGTTGCCTCTAACTTTTTCTCCATTGCGGCTGAAATTGTCCAGCATTCATTACCGTACAATATGGTTGACAACACGTAGCATTCTAAAATTCGTATCTTTGTAGTTATTGACAATTGTCGCTCTTTTAAGATTTTTGAAAGGTTTTCGAACGTAGTTTTAGCAATTCTATCCTTCTTTTGATCTCTTTGTCGCTTTTGCCATCTGCTGTTAACACGATTCCAAGGTATTTAGAGTTTTCAACTTGTTTGATGGTGCTGTTGCCAATTTTTAGAGAGCATTTCGGAATAATTGCTTTTTTGCTAACTACAAGGCGCTCTATTTTCTTACAATTAATTGTTAGACCTTTTGCTTCGCTAGCTTCTACAACTGTATCAAGTAACTTTTGAAGTTGTCCTTCTGAATCCGAGAGAAGAACGGAATCGTCTGCGTAGCGCAAGTTAATATTGTGTCCACCGACGGTGATGCCTTGCAAGCCATATAATTCTCTCATTATAGTTTCACTATACAGATTAAACAGGTCAGGTGAGAATACACATCCTTGACGCACGCTTCGTTTAATTTTCGTAAAGACGCTAAGTTCATTGGCAGCTCTCATACATACTGATTGTTCCCAGTACAGGTTGCGCAGCAGTCTTAAGTCTTTGTCATCTATTTCTATGAAATGCATTAGCTTCAGAAGTTCTTCATGTTTCACCTTGTCAAACGAGTTGGTGTAGTCGATAAAGCACAAGTACAAGTCTTTTTGCATTTCTATGGCTTTTTCGGAAATCATTCGTATCATCCAGATAGCGTTCCGTGTGCCAGCATCCTTTACAAAACCAATTTGCTCTTCACCGATTTCTGCCTTGATTTTACTGCGTGCTCTAGACATAATAATCTTCAGAATAATTTTTATGATTTGGCTCATCAGGCTAATTGTTTGGTGTAATTCGCAGTCAATAGCTCCTGACTTTTTTGGTAGTGCAATGAAAATAGATTTACTCAGTGCTTTAGGAAATATGCCAGTGTCGTATATTTCATTAATTATTTCTGTACGTGTGTCAACTCCAAATTCGTCTAATGCTAATATCATTCCTCCTACTATTTCGTCTAGGCCAGCTGCTTTATTCTTTTTCATTTTGTTGATAGCTGCTCTCACTTGGGATTTCAATATTTTCGGACCGTTCATGTTCTTTTCAATCCTTGGTTTGTATCCTCTATCATCATGGAACAGTTCTTCAATGTACTCTTTACATCTTTCTAGTATTTGTTCTTTTTCTACGATAATTGTTCCATCTTTTGCTTTTAAACACCCAGAAGATGAGCATGTTCTTTGACCTGTGATTTCTCCATTTTTTGGGTACATAATGGACGGTGGTTCCGATCATCACAGGAGCTCTAGGTACCACACCAAAAAAATTTAAAAAGTGGTTAAGAGAACTTGGGTTGAAAACAAGAATAGTCGAACTGCAGAAAACTACGTTACTTCAGTCTGTAAGGGTACGATCTTAGCTTAGTGTGCGACACCAATATAATAATGACAATAATTAGTTCTGGGTATTGACATTGAACTTCATCTGCTCATGGTGTTTCGACGTGGGCAAATGAGGTTACTCTTTGCCACAACTACATCCAAGTCACCCTTGAGCAAGGTGTAGTACTTGTTAGCTCTACCCGAGGCCATGAAATACCGGTTTGCCTTCCGGCTGGGGCAACCATGCCATTGTGAGCGGGGACTCTTTAGTCTTGCTTGACAACCCCCTAGAGATGGTGTCTCGAAAAAATTACTGATGGTAGTGCAATCTAAAATTCACTTCTCTTATACCTATGTATGATCTTTTTAAACAAAAAAGCAAACAATTGCGTTCATGAGGCTGGAACCAGTAATGGTGAAGGTCTCTCGGATGGCAGGTGTTCTGTAGAAGAGCAGCGCAGGCCCGGTCGTCATCAAGCTACTGCCAGAACAAAAATAAGGAAGAAGTGGTCAAGAGAAGAGAATATGTTTGTGATGGAGTGTTACTACCGAAGTGTACCAAACTGCAGAGGGTACAGGAAATGAATGTTAGATCTTTGGAGGGAAAAGAGGATGTTCATTGTAACTGAGCATCGTCTGGTTGATCAAAGTAATCAAATATAAAAAAGAAGGTTGGCTAATGGATTTGGAACTGGAAGAGATTATAAGAGGGATAGAATATGGGAAGAATCAACAGGAAAGAGAAAAAAGAAGGATAACAGTCAAAAAGCAGCAATACTGGCACTAATGTCGAAATAGAGATCTCTCGCAGTCAGGACCAGGAACCGTGACTCATCCCACAGGAAGAAAAGGAAAATGTTCCCCATGGGCTCAACGGTGGAGACAAGAACATCAGGTATACCCTATGGGTAATAAGTAGAATAAATTTAAGTGACAAAGAAAAAGAGCAAATCAACAAGCTAGAATGAGATACTAAATGAGAAAAGAAAAAGCTTACTATCAATGTAAGCTGTTGATAAAAACAAACTAGATTTAGAAGTGCAAAAGATTAAGAAGCTTTTGGGAAACATACAAATAGCTGACATTACCAAAATGATTGATTTGATCTATGCTGGTGCTGTGTTTGTTGCAGGGAAGCTCAACATGTTTAAGAAAAACTCGAGAAATCAAAACCCGTTTTGGAGAGTCGATTAGAGCAATAAATCAGAATCCTGAATCAGGATTATAGTAGAATGAAAGCATTGATTGAAAATAAAACTGTAAAACGAAAGGACATTGATAGATAGAAATGAAAATATCGTATGAATGAAAAGGGGAGAACATGGTGTTGGAGACAATAAGGCAACTGATTATAACCAAAGAGGGCAAACTGAAAAGATACCGAATTAGGATCAATCAATACAACCAAAACTGCAGACTGAATGATAAAAGGAAGAACAGTTCTCATACAGAAGGATGTCACCAAAGGAAATATTGCTTAACATAACACCAACAAATGACCTAATCAGGCCTAAGATGTTTAGGTTGCGGATCCGCTAGGATTGACGAAAATCACAAATAGAAAGAAAAATATGCCTATATACAAATGTAGAATAGGGAGTTGTATCAAAAGATTGAGTAAGTTACTGAACTTGCTGGGAAAAGAACAGAAAGGCAACAGTTGGACAAAGAGCAAAGAAAAACTAAAAGTGCTAGAAGAGACGTATCGACTTAAAAAAAAGATTTACAACTGTGAACAAGACACTAAAGCATAGGGTGATCGCCAAGTGGGCTAAAATTAAAAAATATGAACAGGGAATCACTCAGTTAAGACACACTAGCCTGTTTATTGCTGATTAGAAGAAATACACAGAAATGAATAGAGGTGGGAAGAGATGTGGCATATGCTGATGAGAATAAGATACGTTAGGGTGGCATTTGGAGCACTGAAAAAGGAACATAATTAGGAAGACTGTGTGGTTACAGAGTATAAAGAATGAAAGAAACAATGATCACGTTTAGATAACAATGAGGGTTAAAAATGTAAAACATTAAGCAATGTTGAAAGATAATAAATTAACTACTATGATAACCTGCATACGAGAATTGCTTACCAACTGAATATTATATCGGAGTTTGAAAATGATTTACCTACATGGAAGTTGTATGGTCGCACAGTGCTATGCCAAATGTAATGGGACACTATCGCTATATTTCCTGCCACCCTCTGATGTGGAAATTTGCAAAAGGAATAACAGAAGAAGAGATAGATTCACACCAATTTGGAAATGAAACATCTTTTTCCAGAAGTATAAAAGGGTTGTGAACGTGGTAGTCATAGCACTAAAGATCAATTGTTAATTGATGAGACTATATTAAGAAACGTCAGGAAAAGACATTACCTAGTTATGGCATCATTACAAGAAAGCTTACGATTTAGTTCCTTACATGTGGAATCGTACGTTTATGGAAATATTAAACCTGGAAAAAAAGTAAGAAACGCAAAGATGTATGGAAACTGAAGACGTTAGTGCAAAGGGATGGAATTTCAGGGAAGGGGATGGGTAGTTTATCACTATTCTTTTTCTGTAGTGTGCTTTTAAAATCATTACTTCTTAGAAAGGTTATTGTATGTTATGGATGGGGCAAGAAAGAATATAAGCTTGACCATCTTTACTTTATTGGATTATTTAAAACTGGAAGAATGAGAAATAAATAGATTGACTTGTAATCACGGTTTACATTGACAGCTATTGCGGTTGAATTTTGTTTTCAAAAAATTTTGTTTTGAAAGAATGTTCTTACCTTGAAAAAAAGGAAAAATTGTTGAAGGTAATTGTGACTCCCTCAATTGTGAAGTAGTAAGGGCAGTTAAACAAGAAGAATATACAGTGGAGCTTTATAAGATCAAAGAAAGCGAAATGAAAGAGAATATTGTAAGGGAATAAAAGAGAAGGGCCATGTTAATTATTAGATGAAAGTAGAATGTTAAAACAAAATCAGTCACAAACACTTATAGTAACGGTCGTAAGCTATAGGGCTGTGTTTCTGGATTTGATTTGAAAGATCAATAGCTAAAATGATTAGACAAAGCAAGAAGAAAACTGATGACAATCTATGTCGAGTTACATTCCAAGAGTGCTATGCACAAACTGTATTTAGAAATACATGACTTTGACAGAGGCTTGATCAGGATATAATACTGTGTTAGTGGAGAGCGAAATAATTTTGTGTTCTACATAATGAATGTATGGAAATGGTGATTCAGCGGGGGAGGGAGGGGGGGGGGAAAGTTTGTTCATCAGAAACAAGTGAGTCAAAGGGTCAAAGGGTCAAAGGGNGTGTGGTTGGTGTGATGTGAGAGTGAGAGGCGCGATAGAAGTGGTGTAGGTGAGAGGAGCTTGTGCGTGAGGAGGGGGGGCGAGGGGGCAGAGGTGCGAAGGAGTAAAGTGAGTCAAAGGGTCAAAGGGTCAAAGGGTCAAAGGGTCAAAGGGTCAAAGGGTCAAAGGGTCAAAGGGTCAAAGGGTCAAAGGGTCAAAGGGTCAAAGGGTCAAAGGGTCAAAGGGTCAAAGGAAGTCATCAGTAACAATGAATTCAAACGACAGAAAGTTTAACGTAAGCAAAAATGGATGAAAAAGTTAATGCAGGAACAGTTCATCAAAGAAATGCTGCAGTTTGTTAAGAACAAACTATGGAATTTGTTAGTCAGAAGTGATCGAAAGTTGAGACAGAGGAGGATAAAAAGGAGAACAGAGCATTGATAGAAATACAGAAAATCCCCTTTGTTGAAAGTGTCAAAATTTAGCACAAAAGATGCACAAAAAGCCACGAAATTGTAGGGAAAAGAGTTCATTTGGATTTATGTAAAAAACATATATTTGAACATAATGAAAGATGGTATCAACATAGCCCAGAAGGAACAACAGAGAAATGATGATGTAAAATTGTTGTAAAAATATGAAAATGGATAATATAACAATGTGATAGAGGCAAGGAGGCCAGACATTGTTATACTTGATAAGAAATAACTAAGTTCTATAATCGTAGGTATTGTAGTGCCTCCTTTTAACGTGTGTATGAAAAAAGGAGAAAAAATGGAGAAATACCAAGACTTGCGGAGGAAAATTAGCAATCAAAAAAGCGCAGGATGTTATTGTTGTAAAATGGATATGAAACTAGAGGTACTAGGTGATGTTAGAGCTATACAAAAGACTACCTTGTTAAAGACAGTTAGGAACCTAAAAAATGTTATAGGTGTAAGACAAGGATGTCCTGTTACCGGCTGGTCATTTGTTATGTCCCACCTGACAGGATTTGAGGCGGCAATTCCAACAGCATGAGAATAAGATGACTATAAGTAATGATAAAAATATTACATATCTATTTAAATATCAAATAATGTAAACTACATGTTAAAAGGCAAAATAAGTAATTATACAAAAATTATAGAAATAAGATGACAAAGAGACGTTTTCTGTATTTTATATGCTTTCTATTCAAGCTAAGCTATTGTTTGCATATCTGTATGACGACGCTTCTGGGTGTATCCATTCTTTGTTTCTAATTTAGTATATGGAATAGGAGGACCTAATACTTGTCAATAAATATTTGAAATGTACTTTGCTTCTAAATTTTGCTTTTCAAAAAGTTTTGGAAACAAATTTAGTTTGATTGTGGATTTTTTTAATTTGGTAATGGTTAAGAACTATGCAAGGCATGACATCACTAGATATTGTATTGAAGTGTGAATATATGACAAGAAAAAAGAAACAAAAAGAGAAATGAGAGGAAGATTAAGTAAGGAGATATGACTGAAAAACTTATAAATAATAAGATGAAGTAAAGCTTTCAGAACCCAAAACGTTCCACAATCTTCCAGAACGATAGCCAGTGAAAAGAGAAATAATGAGTTTGTGATTGTACATTTTGTTTAATGTTAAGATTCATGTAAGTAATTGACAGTCGGACTTTCTTATTGCAACACTGCAGTTCTTTTCTGTTTTTTTCCCGCCTGGTCAATAATGTGTGTCAAAGTCTCTGTGTGTTCTTCTACTCTAGAGATTTTATCCTAAAACGACTTTTGTAGTTTAGTTTCTTTGTTTTGATTATTTTATGTAATGCTGTACAGTTTGTTGTGAATTAGGAATGTAATTAACTTTATCATTATAACATGTAGCACTATTGGTCTGACGTTTATTGGGTTCTTTTGCGAGCCTGTCTTGTTCGTTAATAAATTTATTCCTTTTAAACAAAGTCACATACAGTCATTGGACATAAGTATTCGTGATTTTGATGTTGCGGTGCCAAAGGTTAAAAACAACGTGAGGAAACAAATATAAAATAAATATGGTTTAAAAAAAAGTCTTGCCTTAATATTTTGTCAGATATCCTTTCATCCTTATTACTTTATGAATACTGGACGGAATTGTTCTAAACAAGTCTTGAATATAAGAAACATTCATCAATACAACTTCATATACAGTTACATCATATCTTTGATGATGTGATATTTAAGGGCACCTGTTACAGTAAAACCTTTATTATCCGACACTTGAGTTAAAAGTTATGAAAGATGAAAGATGCAACATTGTTTATCAATCGATGCCGCCATTTTGAAAATCGCGAATACTTATGTCCATGTTTCTTTCTCTCACTCAGCTCTTTGTTAAGATTCTCCATAAATGTGTGCCTAATTAGAGATTTTTTAAAAGCGACGATATTTGTTTATTCTAGTAAACAGGGTGAAGCATCAGATTTCATTTTTAGGATTCCTTTGGAGATTATTATAGTTGAACACTTTAAGGCTAAATTCTTTGGTAGGGTTGTGTTTATGTGTTCATTCAACACAGGCTGTCATAAAAGTTCCAGCTATTGTTTCCAATGGAGTTTTTCTAAATTACATGAAGAATTCTTTTCAATGAAATCAGCTTTGATTTTGTTCTCAGCGGGGCTAAGTATGCGTTTTCGGAACATACCTTTTTGCAACATTGCAAGATTTTTTTCATTCTCATTGTTTTGAAGGCATTCCCACAAATGACGGTGAAAACAAATACGTAGCACCTTCAAAAAATCATGAAAGTAGTATTTTATCAAATTTAATATAGTTTTGAGAAAGTGGATTGTTTTTGTAAAGTGTGAATACTATAATCTTCTAACGCCCTGATTAGTAGTTTATTACTATTACTCCTTAGTACTGATAAGTCTTTAAAAAGACAGAGGAATATAAAAAAAGGAATCTAGAATGACATATTATTAAAATTGTTACAAACTATCAATTGTAGCCTATTAAAAATAAATGTACCAAAACATACTATAATATGTTGGTGGCATGGCTTCCTCTGGAAAAGTGGAACATTCTGCAGTTTCAGCAGTCAAGTCATCGATGTTTAGATTTCCAGCAGGAGAATCCCCTTGCAGGTAAACGAATTTTAGCTGTTAAATATTTAAAATATAGCAGATTATTTGGAATTTGGGTCAAACTTACTAAATTACATAGATGAACAACAAAATTATAATTTGTTGGCGCCACGTTCTTCCTCAGAAGAAATTAAATTTAAGGGAAAAGATATCTCTTTCCTATTTCGAATCATAAACATGTGGAAAAATTATTAATCGCCTGAAAAACAAATATAGACACACTCTTATCCAAAAGGTCTCTCTCTCTCTCTCTCTCTCTCTCTCTCTCTCTCTCTCTCTCTCTCTCTCTCTCTCTCTCTCTCTCTCTCTCTGTCTCTTTCTCTCTCTCTTTCTCTCTTCTTCCCTCCTCCTCTTTTCTCTTCTCTTTTCTCTTCTCCCTTCCTCTCTTCTTTTTCTCTTTTCTTTTTATCTTCTTACTTCTACACTTCTTTTTTATTTTCCTTATTTTTTTCTATTTCTTTCTCTATATTCTCTTCTTNTGTCTTTCTGTCTTTCTGTCTTTCTGTCTCTCTGTCTCTCTGTCTCTCTGTCTTTCTGTCTCTCTCTCTGTCTCTCTCTCTCTGTCTCACTCTCTCTCTCTATCTATCTCTCCCTCTCTCTTTCTCTTTCTCTCTCTTTCCTTTTTTTTCTTTCTCGCTACTTTTTCTCTCCCTCCCTCTTTCTTTCTGTCTCTCTGTCTCTGTCTCTCTGCTATGTCTAAACTTACTTTAGAACAAAGTAAATTTTTAAAGCCAAAAGATAATATTCAGCATTATTTTTCTTCTCTCTGTGAGCTGATAATAACCATAGTATACAGACTGAGTGTTCCTTTGAGGCACATATTTTATAGAAATAATTCTAAAACAGCCAACATTATTTTTTTAATTATTTTGCTAGTAACTCTACAATTCCAAAAAGCTAAAAATATTGTCATAAATGGAGGTGAAATTTCAGTAAAAGTCCAATCCCCGATTTCGCAATTGATAAAAGCGATTCCAATTTTATGTCAGTCAATATCAGATTTTTCAATTAATAACAAAAGAGCTAATTTGTCTAAATTGTCTATTTCCTGACAAACGGAAGCGTTTTGTAAGCCCCCCAACTGTCTATTATTAAAAGAGGTATATAGCTATATAAACGTAAAACACATAACTCATCATTACATACGCGAAACGTATTTGCTTCATTGGAAATCCTGATGCTTGCTTTGTACCAGCTGTTGTTTGAAGTTGAACCAGACCTTTGAAAAAGAATTACTGTTCTCAGAAAAATTGAAAACCGACCAATGCCAGGACCATACATATGATACCAAAATCGAACACACTTAAATCTCTGATGATATGACTTTGTCTCCATTGTCATGGGGTGACCAAGGTATCTATAATCGTGGTATGCATCTGCTGTCAAGAATTCAACTAGAAAATTAAACAAGACCAAAGTAAAACAAAATCATTGTACTTGTAACTATTTAATATATTATATGTATTTATAAACATATCAAGTTACGATACTAAATTATCTACAATTTTACATGAAAATTCACTAAAAGAATAAAACTGTTTTTTGGATTAGTTACAAATGTCCTGCTTCTCTTGTACCGGTCTAATACAAGTTATTCACAGGAAAAAGTGACCTGTTGGTTCTCTCTACACTTTTTTGCTAGACGCTTGTTACTGCTTCAACCTCTGTATACTACAGTCGCCGAAATAAGTATATTGACACACAGCTAATTGTAAATGACATTTCACTTTCACGTTTGTGTATGTATGACTTTGATGGTCAAACAGGTACCTATGCCCTTTATAGTAACATGTGATGGGTATTGACTTGATCCCTATTCACTGCACACATCTTTTTCTTGTTTCTACATTTCTAAATAATTTCTTTTGATATTCAACTTAGTTATATAAATACATACTACTCAATAAGACCCATATATAGTTGACTATTTTCCTGTTTGGATCTATGATGTCAATGGACTATTAATGTTTTGTAATTTCTAGAGACATCAGTGACTTCTATGAATAAAAGTAAAACAAAGAAATAGATGCTTATTTTTCGCAAGAATATGGTTTTTACCAGCCTTAAAAGGAATGTTACGGTTTTGGCCTGTTAAAACACTTAACCGTGACTGAACCTCGAAATATTGGACCTACATGTGTAAAAGCAGAAATAACAATCTGCCTTCTACCTTAAACACTAAGAATAATTTGTAGTTTTGTATTGACAAACAGTGAAGTGTGAAAAAGGCGTGAAAAGTTATGAAATCGTCAAACTCATCTCCTAAAAAATTAAAAATAAAATTTTGCAATAAAGTCCGGTGAAGAAGTTTATACTTTGTCCGTCTTATTACTTCCTCAAAGGAGGTTCCGGTTTCGCCTGTCTATATCAGTTTGGATGTTTGTTTATGTAATTTTATTACAAAATAAGTGAAAGTCATGGAGGGATATGAATGGAATTTTTAGGAAATGCTGAATTAAATTCTAGTCTTGTTTATGTATCTACAAAGTTCTTTTTGGTTTCTGCTACCTGCTCTTGTGTCCTCAAATTTCACTATTACGAATGTAGATAGAGCCATGTCAGTTAAGAACGATATTTAGAAACCGAATCTAGAAAAAGACACCCAAAGATACAAGAAAACACCCAGCAACCTGAATGAATTGGTCATCGATAACAACCTATAAAATGTATTATTCGTTCTTCAGTCAACAGGAGAACAAAACAAAAGTTTTTGTGGCAAAGAACCGAAATGCATGGTGGTCTCCAAAGGCATTAAGAAAGATGCTTTGCAATTTATGGCTCCAACACATATTTTTTATCAAACGTAGAGCAATAAATTGAAACAGCTATGCATAAAAAATTTGAAGATATTGGCACAAAGGAAATAATTCGTTTTATACAAATGTAATGAAAGTTGTCGAACGTCCAAAATTCCTACTGAGGGAAGCAAATACATCTGTCCAAGCAAATATATCGCTGAAAAATATTTCCACTGGTCCTAATGACAGAGCTGTCAACAACAGTATACAGATATGTTTGAAAACTAATATGGTTGCATCCAAACCAATAATGTACTAAGTGAATGAGTAGAATTTTCCTCTTCTTCCTCTTTTTCTCTGACTTTTCCCTTGTCATGGGTCGTAGTGGCGAATATGGCATCTCTACCGTGTAGGGTCCTGCGCATTCTCCCTCCTGAGGCCCTTTGCTGCCATGTCTTCTTTGATATTTTCCTTCCATATGCTTCTAAGTTTCCCTAGGCTTTTCCATCTGCATGTATCTCTTTCCCACATACTGTTCATCTCTTCTTTCAACAATCAAAACTATCGTAGCCGATTTTCCTGCAGTTTCTTAGATGTTTCTGCAACGCCCAAGTTTTTTGAGATCCCTTTATTTCTGAACTTGTCTTTCCTGGTTACATCATTTGCCCAGTGCAGCATTTTTATCTCTGCCACATCAAACTGGCTTTCTTGTCGTTTGGTGAGAGCAACAGTTTGCATCCTATAAAACATTGCCGGTCGAACCAAGGTCTTGTACGCCTTGCCCTTCAGAGCTAAACTGGCACGTGTTTGTTACATAAAATACCGGTCACTTTTCTCCAGTTGTTTCAGCCAGCATGAATACACTTCTTCGCTTCCTTCTAGCTCCCTCCATCATTCTAAATCGTCGAATTAAGAAACTTGAATTCCTCACCTTCGTGCAAATCTTCACTAGCAATCGTCATTTGTGGTAGATTTAATTTCTTTTTGGTGCACTTATACTCAGTTTTTGTTCGACTGATATTCAACCATCTTCTCTCTAAATAAATCACTTAAGTTTTCAAGCTCCCTTTCCGCAATTTTAGAGACATAATCTGGAAAGCTCTTTACAGGTAAGCCCATTTTATATCCAAAGTATATTGTCCGTTCTTGCACGGAATACTGTTATCATATCTGGGCAGGTGGTCGCTCGTCTTGTTTGCATATTTCTGGTGAGTTAAGAGACTTGCTTGTCATTGAGTTCGAATCTTGCTGTCACTCTTCAATCTTTGTCAAATCCACAAAAAGTAGCTTTGTATTAGGATTACGTTCCCTCTGTAAACATTTTAATGCTAATTTGCTTGTGTTTTGATAAATTTTAGGGCATCAGTAAATAGCAGAGGAAACTTTCCATTCGTGTAAGTCTCTTTGGCCTTCTTCCCCCTTTTACATAGATTTAAAGTTGCTCTGTTATATATTTTCTGTGCTGTTTTGGATTTGGCATGATTTCTGATTAGCCATTATCTCCATTTTCAGGTTTCTCAGTGTGTGTCCTGTGCCGTATTTCTTGTCCTTTCACATCAATTCATTATTTGCAGTTTTTTGCAGTTGTTTAGTGTGCACTAAGCCTTAGGTATATACTTTTACATGTACATTTGCATGTGTGAACTGGGTCTTAGATATTTTCTATTATTTTAATTGCTTTGTTAATTCAGGATAAGTGTGAAACTTGTTGTGTGTTATTCAATTCTGCTCTGTCATGAATGGACTAAGGGATTACTCGACCTTGCTCCAGGTGGGAATGGGACATGGAGGTTTTTTACATATTGTTTAATGTATGAATACACTTAGTGTAGAAAAACACCAAGTATTCCAGTATTCCTTTCATGGATGTTGAAAGCTGGTAACCATATTTTATTCATTTGTGCACAAGGTGTTCTTTCATCCAGAGTGTCTAGGCAAGACCACGCATTGGCACCCATCATTTTTTATTGTTAGTGTCCATGTTGGATGTCAGTGCCATCCATATTGGTTTCATTGCCATTTATGTTAATGGGAGCCATGTTGGTCTTCATTGACGGCTATATTGGATTTTTGCTGTCTGGCTTCATATTCCCTTTCGCAGCTTTTATGAATGCCATATTGGATTTTTATATATATTCACACTAGTTTATGAACACTTGTTTTTATGTTTTGCTTAATTTGCGCGACTGTTCTGTTAACTGCTTCAGGTTAGGAATTTTGTGTGATACGTCCAGTTCTAGCTGAAATTTTGTTTCAGTGTATGGCTACAGCGATTATTTTGGATTTTGTAATTACTTGAACCCAGACTTAAAGCTTATCTTAGTTTTGTTTCCACAGTTCCGTTAAGCTTATAGCTTTATGTCGTGAATGTTTCCTAATCATAGACAATAACTGCAAAACAAAATTTTTGAAAAAAGATATTGATTATTAGTGAAATTTTGTTCACTTTTTTATTGTTGTCAGTTTTAATTCTGTTTTTAGGCAATATGAATGAAAACTATTAATGACTCAGCACACTCTTTACAGGTTGAATCTGGGCCATATTTCAGATTATCATTATCATAAATATGGGATACAACTTTACCTAATTTTAATGTTTTTTGCTTTTACGTGAAATATTTAGACCTTATACTACAGAACTGTAGTCTAAAATGTAAATTAATTGTCACGAATTAGTCAGTGAAAATTAGGTTCAGCAAGGTGTCAATTATCGTGATAACATTTGACAAAAATCTAACAACAAATTGTAAATAGCTGAGATATAAAGTCCAATGACTTTGATGAGATGTAGGTCCAGAAAATATATCGTCTCTGTGAAAACCGATCTTCTGCTGGCATAGGGAGATACTGAAGACACATTAGGCTCAGGAAAAAAGTCCTCATTAAGACACTGGCACTGTTGACATTGTACTATTTCTTTGATCATCAAGTCATTGTGACCAACTTGCTGAGACAAGCATAAAAGTTTGAATGTTTGCATATACCTATGATGTTGCTATTTGTCATCCTTTAGAGCAACCTGTACTTAGACTGCCATACACATCATGGATCCCGAAAAATTACGTAACAGTTTAATGAATTTACACTCACAAATATTATTATATTGAATATTTGTTTTGTGGGTGAGTAACAACAACTCCCCACCACTAGCGAATTTTACAACTGACGTTTAAAGATTACACATAAAAATTATCAGGTAACTAGTGTCAACTATTCGTGAGTGACCCAGTGCACAACGAACAAAAATATTTTTCAATAAAAGAATGATTAAAATATTGCTTATTTTCCCCCTTACCTCCTTCGTGGCTTTCGTATTGTATGTGCAGATCAACTTTTCGTATACAGTCACACTTGTACTGGAAGTCATCAGTTGCTGATGCTACTATCAAAACAAATGATTTTCTTTCTTCCCAGACGGGTTGAGAAACGATGTACTGGAGAAGAGAAGATATGTCAGGTGATATATTAGGCTTATCTGGAAGCCCATACGTCCATTTGACTCCTTCTAAAATCCCATACGTCGCATTATTTGTTTTGAGTGTGGGATCTCTTGAATAAGCATAAGGATCGTGTTTAGGATTTGCTATTGTGATGTACAAATCAAAGGATGTTGTAAGTGTAACTTTCTCTCTGGAAAATCTGAAAACTGACTTTATAATCGTTGATTTTGCTGGAATCATCACATCGCTAAAATATATGGCAAGATAATTTTTCGAATTACTGCATCTAGAATTTTGATATTCATTCCCAACACATCCAGCGTAAGTACCACAAGACAATTTGCATGTATCTTCAGTAATATTCCCCTTAAACGCTGCTTTTAATCTTGGAATGCTTCCTATATATTAAATAAGGAAGAGAAGAGGAATCAAAGGCTGCTTTTTTCAAGAAAAATAGCTTTTAAAATGAAATAATGCTCAATATTTACCATGAGATCTAATAAACTAGGGAATTTTATTTGAATCAAAACATGGTATCCAACAATTACTTTATATCGCACTATTTTAACAAAGTTCACATTTTTGAGTGCTGAGCATGGATTCATCACGAAGGAGACAATAGAGAAGCCTCAAAAGAAAATGGTTGCATTGTGTAAAAGAAGATATGAAGGGAAAAGGACTAAAATAGTATGCTGCATATAATCAGTTCACCGTGGTGACTCCCAAAGGTAGAAGCTAAATATCATGTAAATGATAAAATTCTAAAGGAAGAGAAAAACTTGTTTTGAATAAAAATAATTATGTAACCAGAAAGACATTCAAAAATCTTGAAGAATGGCCTCAAATCTTGATTCTCTACCTGAGATATTTTACATTTCTATATCATTTTAGGCTTGCAAGAAATTCTCCTATTTTGCGATTAACATATTTTTTATTAACACTTGAGAGATAACAATTTAATTTTTTTTCTTTTCGAGACAGTCTTATTTCCTGATAATATATCACTTATACAAGTTCATTATTCTGAAGCATTGAACCCTTTACACTCCATTTCAAATGTTCTGGTAGAATTGATTTCAAATAAATCAGATTTAAAGCAAAATATTTTAACACATCACTTGCAGCATATGACGGTTTGAAAATCCTTGACTTTATAGATTTAGTGGAAGCCAAACATATAAATGTTTATCATGTCCTGAATCCTACGCTTTTTACAAATCTGACTTTTGAAAGATACTTCTCTCTTTAATGATTAGGTACCGGGATAAAGTGGCCCTGAGTAGTGATACCATACCTGTCTTGTAGTTGTTGTGTTTCTCTCTTTAGCACTTGAATCCAAATTTCTGAAAGAATGTAAGGTATAGCTTTGATGCGATTGCTGTGTTGAAGGGAATGGAAAATTTCTTTTATTTTGCTTGTTCTTGTGTTGGTTTCCATGTCTATAGTCTATTTCTTTTCCCGAACCAAAGAAAAGATTTTGTGTTCCCCATAGTTTCATTCGTTTATGTCTCTTTGTGTTACCTTTTTGAAAACCACTTGTGCTCTTGTGCTCTTTGTCCCATTGAGTCAAGAATCATTGCTGTCAAGAAGTTGACTAAACACTTAAAATATCCTGAATAAACTACAAGCACTAGTTATAAACATTCTTTCTCTCAAACAATGGCATCTACACTCAGGCCAATTATGTACCAAGAGAAGGTCCTGAAACCTCTGAGGTTGCTGATATATTCATAAAAGCATTTGAAGTCACAGTTTTATCAACATTGGACCAAGCAAGACCAACTGACCGGGAAAGATATGTTGCCGACTTCTTTGCAATTAACAAAGGAGATCACTTATAAGGCTCCTTTGAGAATAGCAGAAGTCTTCACAAACACGGTCTGAAGAGCAGAGAGAAACATTTTAAATTCATTCTTATCAAAAAATAAACACGACGCATTCAAAAGGTTTTCTTTTCCAATAGAATTTACACTAAAGTTATGAAACGATCCAGTCGAAAAGCATGGTCAACTATTAACAAACTCACTGGCAGAAAAAACGTCACCCCAAATCCCAGTTTGATTAGTCCAAATGCAATTGCTTCATGTCTTCCAAGCAATGGGAAGTACAAAAACCCTAATCGCCAATTTACAAGAGAAGTAAATCGACAATTGAAAGTAGAATGGAATTCCCCATCAGTAGATCAAAACCTTTGTGTTGAGTTTTCAGATGATGAAATAATATCTGTCATTAAATCACTGAAAGCCGGTAAAGCCCCAGGCACAGACAACCTACACCCTGAGTTCTTTCTTCACATCCATGAGAACTGCATTCAATGGCTACGATCTTTCTTCAATGTCTGTCTGCGTACAAACAAAGTACCCAAAATATGGAAACTTGCAAAAGTGGTTGCTGTGCTTAAACCCAAGAAACCACCAAATGCTGCTAGTAGTTACAGACCAGTAAGTCTGCTTTGTGTTCCCTCTAAGCTTTACGAAAGATTACTTTACAATCGTATACAACCAATCACTGAAACGATCTTACCCAAGGAACAAGCAGGTTTCCGGCCAGGTCGATCTTCCCAGGATCAAGTTGTATTACTTACAGAGGATATTGAATATGCTTTTGACAAGAAACTTAAGGCAGGAGTTGTATTTGTTGACCTTTCTGCAGCCTATGACACTGTGTGGCACCGTGGGCTTACACTGAAACTGTTGAGAACAATACCATCCAAAGAAATGGTTCGTGTCATTATGACCATGATATCACAGCGGCGATTTCATGTACATGTGGGTGCAAAGAAATCACGCTGCCGAACCCTAACTAATGGTGTACCACAAGGTTCAGTCATTGCTCCACTTCTTTTCAACCTGTACACACATGATATACCCACAACTATCAGTAAAAAATACATATATGCTGACGATATAGCCCTTAAGACTTGTCATAAGACGTTTGATGTAATTGAAAGAACATTATCACGAGATATGGATATCATCAGCAAATACTTCAAAAATTGGAGACTCAAACTGAATATCACCAAAACTGTTTCCAGTGTGTTTCATCTTGTTAATCGAAGAGCTGATTATGAACTCAATGTCTCAATATCTGGCATGAGGTTACCTTTTGAGAAAACTCCCAAGTACCTTGGTGTCACACTAGACCGTACTCTCTCATACAAACATCATTTGATTGAAGTCTCTTCTAAAGTTACCAAGCGATGTAACCTACTAAGGCGTATTGCTGGCTGTCGGTGGGGTGCTGATTTCTCGACTTTGAAATCATCTGCTTTAGCCTTGTGTTACTCTGCTGCGGAATATTGTTCTCCTGTTTGGAGCCAAAGCCATCACTGCAATAAAGTTGATGTTGCACTTAATGAATGCTTGAGACTAGTGAGTGGTTGTATAAAATCGACTTCAACTGATGTTCTTCCTATTCTTTGTGGTATTGAGCCTGCCGACTTAAGAAGAGATAAAAATATATTGAATTTATATAATCGTGTGCTATCAGAGGAAAGGCACATTCTTGAAAAATTGGTTGAATATCCACTTACAAACAATAGGTTGAAGAGCAGAGTTCCACTTTCGAATCGCATGCACCTTTTAGCTTCCACCATAAACGATACAGCATCTGTCAAATCTTGGGCTGCTAATGTGTGGAAACAGCGATGGAGTAATACAGACAACCAGCTTTCCCAATTTATTCCTGAACCTACGGTGAAACCTCCAGGACATGACCTGAAGCGTGAACAATGGGTGCTCTTAAATCGATTACGATCTGGATATGGACGATATGCCGATTTCATGCATAGAATTGGTCTAAGGGACAATCCATTTTGTCGTTGTGGTGAAATTCAATCCCATCAACACGTATTGATTTGCCAACTGATAGGTATTCGAGGTGATATCAAAACTGTTGATGAGGACTTCCGTTTGTGGCTCAATGACAATGTCTTTGATATTTAGCATTTTTTTTGTTGATCATACGCATATATATATATATATATATACACTAAAGTTGTCGAATATCTGTTTTATACAAGAACAGTAGTGGCCCTCAAAGAGGTACTCTCCGACAACTTAATACCGTGTATTTCTTTTTCACGACATCCTCTTCAAGGAAAATACAGTCACAACCAAATGTAAAAAAATAAAGATTACATTGTAGGGACACTGTTGCGTTTTACATTGTTAAATCAAACCGTTTCTAGGTTCATAGAAGACTGTCTATAAAGGTGGTACTGAAACTCATAGAATAACAGTACATTTCTGAAAACAAGATTACACCTCTGATTTGGAAAATAAAGAGATTGCAGACAACAAAAGCCAGCCAGACAACAGAAAAAAGGAAAAGACACAATCTATATCCTACAGCACAACAAGCGCATCAGCAGTATATCTTACACTATTCCAGTAGTATGGAATGTCTAATGTCTAACTTTTTGTAGGTTGGAAATCCTTAAAAATTAGATCAATAAGGTAAAGTTTGAAGTTTTGGATTTATTTTAGATAAGCGGCTAGGGCAAGGAAGTGACAAGACGACTGATAGCAATACGTTCACTTACTTTGAAAAGAATGTAGAGGGGAAAGTAGTCGTGTGGGTTTCGTAGACAGTGTACGTTAATCTGGAATTTCAAGAAAATGACATGCACATATTGTCACAGGGGGTTGACAAACGCTGTCACAGTTATCAAGCTAAGGGTAAGAAAGGTTGAATAAGAGGCTGGTCCTATTTGACAGCGTTTGTCTACTGTCTCTGAGCTAGAAGAACTGTGGGGCCAAAATTTAAATAATCTTTGCCAACAGCTAAAGAAAACTGTGAAAGAAATTGTGAGTGATAAATTTCCAAAGAGGAGACAAAAGATAAGAGTGAACCAAAAAGAGAGAGCAAAAAAAAGAGAAAATAATTACAAATAGAGACAGCTTAATTCAGATCACACTGAAAGTATCAAGGATGATGAAAAGTTTCCAATCAACCAAGGAAATGACAAAAAGTAGTCTCTAAGTAGTCTCTAAGTACAAAATGGTCAAGTATGAAATTAGATGTACACTAACTGAAATTGATGATATTAAGAAGAGATAGGTACAATACTGTTATGGTCTCTGTATAAAAATGTAAGAGTACTTTAAAAGTTCATTTACAGAATAGGATAATATAAGGTCTCAAGCAGCTGAAGAATAATAAAATACCAGATACAGATAGCATTCCTGTTGGGCTTTGTGAAAGGTAACTGGTGACATTAGCTTTAATCTTATATAGAGGCTATGGTACCTGATTGAAGAGCCCGGAGAATGAGTTATGGTCTAATGCAGTGCAATTTTTCTACTATTACCAAAGAAGAGTGATCCACAGAATGCATTCATTGAAAAAATTAGCTTAATTTGTTTTATACTTAGCTTGATTTTCTACTTACATGAGGTAGAAAATCAAGACAATCCATCCATTTTCTCAAAATCAATGTCAAAAAGATATAACGCAGATATCATAAGTAAATCCTTAAAGAACAAGTTGGCTGTGTTGAAGAAATGATTCTTCAATAAGATAGTGAGGAAATGGATATTCCCCTTACATCGTCAATCTTATCAACAGACTTCATGCAAATCAGAAATCTGTTATGAAAACAGAGGAATGCCTGTCAGATTGCCTTTCTGTTGGTCAGAGAGTTTATATCAGAGCGTTTTCATGACACCACATTTTATATGCTTAGAATATCTCAAGAGGCCCAATTACTTAGGAGGCAGGCATAAAAGTATTTGAGTTATACGCAACAATTTTCTTTCTTTAGGTGACACCACCTTGCTTGCAAGGAGTAAAGAGGACTTGATGGGCATGATCAAGGTGGTAGAAGATCAGAGTAAAAAACTGGGCCAGCTTCTGAATACAAAAAAGAAGTCATGGTTATTGATTCTGATAGGAAAGATAAAAGTGACTTTATCCTGGAAAAGAAAATATTAAGGAAGTGAGCTAATTTATCATCTTAGAATTCCTCATTTTGTCAAGTAAAAGTAGTTATGCAGACATAAGACTTTGTTTAAGGGTCAAATTTCATTGCAGTGTCTCACCTATTTGAAGAAATCGACTCTCTTCCAAAAGCTTGAAACTTGAGTTAATCTAACCAAAAGCATTTTCATAGCGAAGTAAAGTTTTAAAACCTAGATGTCATAAAAATAAAGCCAGAAGCCTTGAAGATGTAGGCGTACTATCTCTTGTTCATAGTTTCATAACAAGCATGGAGATAAATAAATGGTTTGTTTGCACGATCAACGCTAAAAAGATTTTGATATCTCGAGTAACAAAACGCAACTTTTTATTTTATAATCATCCACTCAGGAGGAATGGTTTCGAAAAAGTAATTTTCAAACACTAGAGGGAAGGAATAAGGCGGAGAGGTAAACAACCCACAAGATAAAGTGCAAAGATCAATTCAATCGAAAAGCATGCCCGTTGTAGGATTCCATAACGACTTTAGATTAAGTAAGATGATGTAGCATAGATTTACCTGCCATATGATCTTAGGAAGATAAATCGTTGTAACACAGACCTTCTAATAAAGAGAATTTTTATCAGTAATAATAGTAGCAGCAGCAGCAGCAGCAGCAGTAGTAGTAGTAGTAGTAGTAGTAGAAGTAGTAGTAGCAGTAGTAGTAGTAGTAGTAGTAGAAGTAGTAGTAGTAGTAGTAATAGTAGTAGTAGTAGTAGTAGAAGTAGTAGTAGTAGTAGTAGTAGAAGTAGTAGAAGTAGTAGTAGTAGTAGTAGTAGTAGTAGTAGTAGTAGTAGTAGAAGTAGTAGTAGTAGTAGTAGTAGTAGTAGTAGAAGTAGTAGTAGTAGTAGTAGTAGCAGTAGTAGCAGATGTA
>RDPX01000172.1:1446721-1470567 GCA_003991215.1 Morbakka virulenta
TAGTAATAGTAGTAATAGTAGTAATAGTAGTAGTAATAGTAGTAATAGTAGTAATAGTAGTACTAATAGTAGTAATAGTAGTAATAGTAGTAATAGTAGTACTAATAGTAGTAATAGTAGTAATAGTAGTAATAGTATTAGTAATAGTAGTAATAGTAGTAATAGTAGTAAAAGTAGTAATAGTAGTAGTAGTAATAGTAGTAGTAATAGTAGTAGTAGTAGTAGTAGTAGTAGTAATATTAGTAGTAATAATAGTTATAGTATTAGTAGTAGTAGTAGTAGTAGTAGTAATAGTAGTAGTAGTAGTAATAGTAGTAGTAGTAGTAATAGTAGTAGTAGTAATAATAATAAAAAATAGTAGTAGTAGTAACAGTGGTAGTGGTAGCAGTAATGATAGTAGTAAGAGTAGTAGTAATAGTAGTAAAAGTAGTAATAGTAGTAGTAGTAATAGTAGTAATAGTAGTAATAGTAGTAATAGTAGTAATAGTAGTAATAGTAGTAATAGTAATACTAATAATATTAATAGTAGTAATAGTAGTAATAGTAGTAGTAATAGTAGTAATAGTAGTAGTAGTAGTACTAATAGTAGTAATAGTAGTAATAGTAGTAATAGTAGTAGTAATAGTAGTAATAGTAGTAATAGTAGTAAAAGTAGTAAAAGTAGTAATAGTAGTAGTAGTAATAGTAGTAGTAATAGTAGTAGTAGTAGTAGTAATATTAGTAGTAATAGTAGTTACAGTAGTAGTAGTAGTAGTAGTAATAGTAGTAGTAGTAGTAGTAGTAATAGTAGTAGTAGTAGTAATAGTAGTAGTAGTAATAATAATAAAAAATAGTAGTAGTTTATAACAGTGGTAGTGGTAGCAGTAATGATAGTAGTAATAGTAGTAGTAATAGTAGTAATAGTAGTAATAGTAGTAATAGTAGTAATACTAGTAATAGTAGTAATAGTAATAGTAGTAGTAGTAGTAGTAGTAGTAATTGTATTAGTAGTAGTAGTAGTAGTAGTAATAATAGTAGTAATAGTAATAGTAGTAATAGTAGTAGTAGTAGTAGTAGTAATAGTAGTAGTAGTAGTAATAGTAGTAGTAGTAATAATAATAAAAAATAGTAGTAGTTTATAACAGTGGTAGTGGTAGCAGTAATGATAGTAGTAATAGTAGTAGTAATAGTAGTAATAGTAGTAATAGTAGTAATAGTAGTAATACTAGTAATAGTAGTAATAGTAATAGTAGTAGTAGTAGTAGTAGTAGTAATTGTATTAGTAGTAGTAGTAGTAGTAGTAATAGTAGTAGTAATAGTAATAGTAGTAATAGTAGTAGTAGTAGTAGTAGTAATAGTAGTAGTAGTAATAGTAATAGTAGTATTAATAGTAGTAATAGTAATAGTAGTAGTTGTAATTGCAGTAGTAGTAGTATTAGTAATAGTAATAGTAGTAGTAATTGCAGTAGTAGTAGTAATTGTAGTAGCAGTTGTTGTAGTAGTAGTAGTAGTGGCAGCATTAGTAGCAGTTGCTACATTAGTAGTAGTAGTAATAATAATAATAGTAGTAGTAGTAATAGTGGTAGTAGTAGCAGCCGAAAGAGAAGTAATAGTAAGAGTAGTAGTGCTAGTCATAGCATTAGTAGCAAAAAAAGCTGTAATAGCAGAATTTGATGTAGTTTTGTTGCAGTAATCTTTTGTAAGAACCACAATAGAACTAGTGGTAGGGCACCTTTAAAAACCTATTGGTAATATCTACCTTTTGACATTTGGAATAAATGGATTTTTAATGGTACATACTGGTGTAATTGAATTGGAAAGGAAAGAGTATGAATACATTATTTAGATAGTGGTATCATGCGCACAACTTTATGAATTGCCTTTCTTATACCTAATCTGATAATATTCCTCGTGTATTCAGAAGCTAAAAGAATGGAACTGGATTATTGTTTTAAGGAAGAACAATGCAACAGAATTCTTTTTTTTTCACTTATTTTATCATATTGATTAAATTATTTAATAATTTATTTATGTACTTATTTGCTGATTTATTCATTCACTTATGCCTTTATTTATTTACCATTTTTCGTTTTTTTAATCGATTGATTTATGAATAATGTACTTTCAAAACAGGAAAACAATTTGATCAAATTTTGTAAATTATCGATCTGGCTTGTTGAATATTTACAAAAACAATCAAGCGCTTTATAAAAAGGACGATGAGGCAGTAGTTTCAAATACTTTGTCGATAAGACAATAAAAATGAAAAAAAAATAATGCAAAATATGCATTTCTTACTTTTTATGTCCAAATTAGGCACACCACGACAGGCACCTGTGAGTCCTTTGGTTCCATTTAAACAGTTATTTTGTATTTTCCAATCGGAGAATTGAAGAGTATCGTCGAAAGAAAACTCATTTTTGTCTACATGAATTAAAAATGAAACAAGAATGATTTACGTTTTTATACCACTAAAAATAAAAAGCACTAAATAATAGGTATTTATATTTATCATTTTTTTAATATATATATATATATGTATATGCTGATCGATTCCCCATTTTCTCTTATATAATAAACTAATATATAATATAATATAATACAATAGAATGGAATAGAATGGAATAGAATTAATATTATATATATATATATATATATATATATATATATATATATATATATATATATATATCAGAAGATAGAGAAAAAAAAGATTGATGGAAAGAGCGAGAGTAAACTTTAGGAAAATCTACATTCTGTGTGGTTTGCATAAGTGCTTTTTTAAATATATAAATAGTTGGGCAGTGGCAGTATTGAAGTATGGGACAGGAATAGTAGAATGGAAATGTGATGAGCTGAGGGAACTGGACAGAAAAACCCGAAATCTTCTAACAGTGCATAAAGCTTTTCACCCTAAAAGTGATGTGGACAGATTATACCTAGGAAGGAATGCGGGTGGAAGCAAACTTATGAATTGCGAGGATACAGGTTAGAAGTGAAGAGAATAATTTTGGTTGGCACATCAAAAATTCCAATGATTCATTACTGCACGCAGTGAAAGATGTTGGTATAATTGAATAACAACCAACGGTTAAAAAGGAAGATCTTGAAAAGTGAATATAAAGAGAAAAGAAAACAAAAATGGCTGGGAAAGCAGATTTATGGGCAATTTTTCAGGAATAAAAGTAAAAATACTGAGGAGTAGAAATCGTGGGTCTGGATAACGCAATAAGATTTGAAAGATATTAAGTATTACATCGATAAAAGCATCGATTCACCTAATTGTAGAATCTGTGGAGAAAGGGGAGAAACAGTAAGCCATATCCTGAGCGAGGGTAAAAAAAGCTTGCTCAGAAAGAGTACAAAAGAGGTCATGACAATGACGCTAAAATTGTTCATTGGAAGCTGTGTGGAAAGCTTAATCTTGAAAGAGCAGAGAAATGGTATGATCATGAGCCCCAAACAGTATTAGAGAATGGAAGTCACAGTGTCTTATGGGACATGAACATCCTGTGTGACAATGTCATTGAGGAACGATGACCAGACCTCGTAATTATTGATAAAGTTGACAAGACTACCATCGTCATCGATGTTGCCATCACCGGAGACACCAGGGTAAGTAAAAAAGAACAGGAAAAGATTGACAAATATCAAGAAATTAAAAGAGAGATTTTGGAGTTTGAAAAAAGTTCGCGTTGTACCTGTTGCCTTGGGGGTTCTTGGGAATGTGACGAAAAATTTTACAAATTACATGGAAAAGATTGCGATTGAGATCAACATTGCCGAAGTTCAGAAAACAACACTATTATTAACAGCTAGGAATTTGAGAAAGGTATTAGAAAACTGAATGGGAAAGATTATAATGAGAGACCTTTAGTTACTGGTTGTCACCGGCTCTCTCTCACACAGAACGACTTAAGATCTCCAAATGCATTAGTTGGGGGACATGACACAACCTTGTCGCGGTTTTAAGCTGTTTGCTTGAATTTACACTTCACGCCAAGTCAGTGAACTAACTGTGTCATTGGACAATCTACTATTGATATCCAAACGAATCTCCATTATGAATCTCAGCGTACTACAATTGAATGTCGAGGGACTGACAGCCTTCAAAAATACTGTGATTAAGCAACTGACTCTCACCCATAAACCCGATGTGATACTCCTCCAGGAGACACACTGTGATACCCCAAAACTACTAAAATTACCAGGATATGTCCTGGTTGACCATATAGCGAGCAAAATGCATCGCACCGTATCCTTTGTTAAGCTCACTGTACCATTCTAAAAGCTAATGAAGAGTGCACCACAACAAGACATCGAATTGATTCTCATCCGCGTAGCTGGTACTACTGTTGTGAATGTATACATATTTCCCTCAGCTGAACTCGGTCAACAGACGATGGCATACCTTGTCAGGCCCACTCTTTTTGATAGTGATTTCAATAGCCACCACACCGAACGGGGATGCAGTAGGAATAGCAAGAATGGAACTACTCTTCTTGAATGGGCAAGTTGTACTAATCATTTCCTGGTAAATGACCCGAAACAGCCGAAAACCTTTAGGTCCCGAAGATGAAAAACTGGTGGTGGAATGGACCACTTCGTGCACCCCGTAGGACTGTCCTATGATATTGCCCCAGCTCTCAACACTGACCATCAATCATCAACACCCACATGCCAATTGATACCCAAACACCTTCGCGCCCAGCTCCAAGATGGAACTTTCGCAACGCAGATTGGATTAAGTATGAAAGAACTAGTTGATGCTACTGTACCCAACCTACCAACACCAGAGAGTGATAACATCAATGAAATCTATAACGTCTTTACCAAAACCATCCTGACAGTTGCCCATGAAACCATCTCTAGAGGAAAGAGGAAACAATACATTCCATGCTGGGACAGCCACTGTGAAGATCTTCTTCGGTCAATCAGCTCTTCTACTGAAGACTCAGCTAGAACTGCACACACAAATAAACTTGAGAACACCTGAATAATTTGAAGCATGAACGTTGGCTTGAAACTGGGGAAGGGAAACCACCTAAACAGTGTCCTGTGAGGGCCAATGCCATCGCAAGTGTCCTCGTAGCAAATGAGAAATTCCCTTCTGCTGATAAAGAGCTTGAAAAGATGGTTAAAGCCACAACCTCAAAATTGATGAGCTCACCAACAGCTAACATGAACCTGTCCGCTGATTTTACTGATGATGAACGTGAACTAGCTTTTAAGAAGATGAAGCCTAACAAAGCTGCCGGTGCAGATAAAATATACACAGAGCACCTCCTCTAGCTGGGCCCAGATGTCCCAAGTTGGGTGAAAGAATTTCTGTCCCACTGCGTTTCTTCCTGCAAACTCCCAACCATTTGCAGAAAAGCTAACGTTACTGCATTCCACAATCCTGGAAAAGAAATGGGTGATCCTAAATCTTACCGTCTCATATCACTATTATCAGTGGTCTATAAACTTCATGAACGACTAATTCTAAACCGAATTGCCCTTATCTTAGATACCCAGCTGCCTCAAGAGCAGGCGGGGTTTCGACAAAACGCTTGACTCTCGACCGTGTGGCCTCCTTGGTCACGGACATAGAACATACATTCGACAAATAGGAACGAATGGGCCTAGTTCTCGTCCACATCCTGAACCTGTGGTGGTACCCCGACCTCAGAAAGAAAAAAGAACCAAATGGCCTACAGCCTTTTCCCACCTGAGACCACAACGACATTTAATGGAACAAACCAATTTATTATGAAGACAAATAGTTTTTCGCGGTAATATTGATGTTAAAAAGCTCAGAAATGTGAGAAGAGACATTAACAATAAGTTGAATGATTCACAAATCGAATAAGTAGAGCAAAGATTAGGATAAATGGAGACGGTGTGTATGAAGCTGAACCGGAAATAAATGAAGATAATGCTGACCAATTCGGTCAGCCGGTTGTCAAAGTCGTTAAATTAATGAATGGTAAAACAGAGAATATGACAAATCAGGTTAAAAACCAGACGCATAATGAGAATTCAAATAAATTTATTAACGGGAACAAGGAGAAAATTGAAATATCCCGTGAAAATATTTTAAGAGAGTAAAGCAAAACTGAAAAAATGTCTGAAAGAGAACGTTTCTCTAAACTATACTTGAACAATACAACGAGAACCACAATTATACTTTATAACGTTGCTCTGAGAAATATTGTAGAAAACACCGATAAAGATATGACGTCGCTTAATAATCTGATATTCTTTACTGCCAAAGCAATAACCCTTCATGTAGATGTAAAATCAAAACAAAAAAGTAGCAACAAATGAACAAACCACCAAAATAGAAAATAAAAATTCAGAAAGAAATTGATTTTCTGCGGGCAGGAATATCAGTATTAGATGAAGTGTCAAAAAGTGTTAATGTTAAGACCAGGAAGAGTAAAAAGCTTACAAAGAAGTACAATATTAATAATTTGGACTCTATTGTTACGACAAAAGAAACACAAGCCAAAAATGCAAGTAAAAGTACAAAGATTACGGCGATTCGATAAAAGAAAGAAATTTTACAGAAAAAACAAAGTTTTTAGAACGGAAGCAAGGACGTTTTATTGAGAGCGAGGAAAAGAAAAGATTAATGTTGAAGAGCCACCGAAGATAGAAGACATGGAAGAGTTCTGGAAGAGTACACGCGGGATTGAAAAGAATTTTAACTCTGAAGCGGAATGGATAGATAGAGAGGAAGAAAGATTGTCTAGTTTATTTAGTGAACAGGAATGGGAACCAACAACGATAGAAGATCTCCAGTCTACCACTGGGAAGTTTCAAAAATGGGAATCCCCAGGACTCGACAAGGTTCCCAATTCTTGGTTGAATTGATTAACAAAGTTACACGATTCTCTCACAAAATCGTACAATGATCTGATGCAAAATCATGAAATTATTTCTGATTGGCTTACTGAAGGAACAACATATTTATTGCCTGAGAATGAAGAAACCCAAAACTCTAAAAAATACAGACCAATCACCTGCCCTTGAGTATATAAGCTCTTTAAAAATAATTCAATCCTTCCAGAAGAACAAAAAGGATGTAAAGATCAATTGATGATTAATAGAATGTTCTTAGAAAACTGTTGGAGTGAAAAGAGAAATATGAGTACTGCATGGATCAACTATAGAAAGGCGTTTAATAGTGTTCCCCACGACTGGATACTGAAAAGTCTAAACATGTACACAGTTTCTCAGCTCGTCACTTTATTTATTCAAAGTAGTATGTCTAAATGGCAAACACGGCATTTTCTCAGCCACAAAAACGCTATTAGTGAATCTGATCTCATCAAAATCACACGAGGTATCTTCCAGGGAGACTCCCTTTCCCCACTTCTTTTCTGTATTTCCCTCATACCTCTTTCAAACAAACTTAATAACTCAGGCTCAGGTTATTCCATCTTCCACAAAGTTATAACCATTTTTACATGGATGAACTGAAGCTGTTTGCGAAAAATGACCAACAAAGGCTTACTTACAACTGTTAGTAAATTTAGTAAAGAAATCTATATGAAGGTCGTACTTGATAAGTGTGCAAAGTCAATATTTATGAAAGGAATACTGCAAGAAAGCACTTTAATTAACCTTGATATTGAAAACATTATCAAAGAACTAACTCGTAGTCAAGTTATAAGTATTTGTGAGTGAATGAAAGAGGCGGAATAGAGCACGCTTCAACGAAAGAAAAAATTGGAAAAAAATATCATCGAAGGTCAAGGCTGGTCCTTAAAACAGAGTTCAACTCAAAGAATTGAATAGAGGCCATCGAAACCCTTATCATACATGTTACACAGTATTATTTTAACATTGATGATTGGAAAATATTTTATCCACAGTGAATGGATGGAAAAACACGCAAACTATTAACTTCGAACAAATTACTTCACAGGAAAGCTGATGTTGATAGTCTGTACTTACCTAGAAGGGAAGGAGGCCGTGGCCTTGTTCAATTGGATCATTGTTTTAAAGCAACAACGATATCGATGAAACATTTAAAATTCTTAAATTATTGGATGATGGAACTTGTTTTGAAACAATAAAATAGTAAAAAGCTTCACTTAGCATTCAGAGAAGCTAAAAAATTTGAAAGTGAATTAGAAGTTGAACCAATAGTTAAAGATGAAAACTTCAATGCAACAAAAGTAGCGAAAAAAAGTGAAAGAAAATGCAAAATAAGAAATTTCAAAGCCAGCTAACAGAAAGATAGTCAGAAGGCTCTACATGGTCAATATGTAATCCGAAACCAAAATGCTCATGACGATCAACAAGCAACCCATCAGTGGCTGAAGAGTGGGGGATTCAAAGCAGAGACTGAAGGCTTTATCACAGCTGCGCAAGATCAAAGTCACTTCACGCGAAACTATCAAGCCAACATCATAAATAATGAAGCAGACCCGAAATGCCTCTTCTATGCCAAATTTATTGAAGCAGTAGACCACCTAGTCTCTGGATACTATGTTTTAAGCCCTAGTATGTTAGAAGACATGACACTGGGGTATTTGCAAACACCATGGTATTGACGTCCACCAAAACTGAAGCTCAAAATGTTACCATCCTGTGGAACGTACCAGTAAATACAGACAGAAAATTCAAGCCAATCGTACAAATATTTTTGTGAAAGATCACAGAGATAAGATTCGCCTTTTGGTAGTTTTGATTGTTCCATCAGACAAAAATATAGCTTTCAAGAACTTAGTAAATCTTAGTAAGGCTTAGCAACTATAAGGACCTATAAAAAGGGATTGAAACACTGTGGAACCGCAAAACAACGACACTCCCTGTCATCGTAGGCAACTAGGCATGATAAAGAGAGGTTCTCAAAAGTTTGTCGAGAGAGTACCACGCGAACATTGCCTCCATGGGATCCAAAAAATAGGTGTTGTTTACTGATCACATTTTGCGCAAGTGTCTTTCCAATTAAGGACTTTTTATATCTTTTATACCATCATGCCTCTATAACGTTTCACGAACATTAAATTAAAAAAAAAATTCTCAGGCTAAATAATTTAATTTTCTATCAATTTAATTGAATTAATATTTTTGTTTATATCTATATTTTCATACTCATACGATTTTTTATGTATGCGAATCCATAAATTGTATTACCTAAGTGTCTTGTTTTTATCTTTCTTTAAAACTGTTGCTCGCCTTAGGTCACTTGAGTGACCAGGTTAGCAACTGTTTAAATATGCAAGATAAGATAAGAATAAATATAATAATAATAATAATGATAATAATAATAATAAATAAAATATAGAAAAATACACACGAAACATTCTGAATTTTTGAGAAACTAAGTTAAACAATGCATAATATATTGACTAAAATAATTCTAGTGTTAATAAAACAAACCCATAAAAAATATTCAAGATAATGCTGTGAATTATATCGACTTCTGTATTTATTTCTTACAGTAGCAAAATAATTTTTTTTAAAATACAAAACTCAATATCATTACTATTACTAAATGTTGCATTATTAAGATTTAGCTTTATCTGTCGTGGATTATTGCTTGTTAATTACTGCTCTGTTATGAGTATATATCTATCACATTTTCACTGGCTACTGTCAACTGTACGTACCTATCTGTGCTGAAAAATGCAATTCCTGGATGCTAAGTTGCCTTTTCCACAAACGAAATTCATCCATTAAAAACATACGATTAAACTTAGTACTATAATATGACCTCCCAATGACAATGAAATCTTGTTTATTGTTTGGCATTACAGCACTGTTAGCTTGTGCATCGACTTCTATTTTTACGTTGTCAAACCTGTATATCACCAGCTGCTTCTTTGGATGCCACGTGAAGCCATAATGTTGACCCTGTTCTTTTTTTATTGATCCTTGCCATCTTTTTTCTTTTGTTTGTAGATAAAAATTCAAATGAGTTCCGTTAATACGAACAGCGAATCCAACTCCTATTGAGTATTCTTTTTTTGCATCCAATCCAGATTGAATATAAGGCAACTCTACATTTGTTTCTGTAAGAAAAATGGAGAGCAAAAACACCTTAATAAAAGGAAACAAATATATTACAGATTTCTAGATGGTGTCAGAGAAAATAACAATGAATAAAAAAGGAATTTATTAGGAGCTATTCAACAACCTCCATCCAATCTGACCTTTCCTGCAATAAAAATGGGTGCAGCATGAGAGGTATTTTAGCAATTAAAGTTTGTTTAATCACCCTATATTGAGATTACACGTATCAAATTTCCCCTAAAAGCACGAATTAAAGCAAAATAACTATATTGGCATATGTTTAAATGTGTAAATCTACTACACAAGAGACTCAAGGTAATTTAAGAGATCCAGCAAGTCTTTATCCCAGTTACGATGTTTTATCTAAACAAAGGACATTGCATTCTCAGAAATAAGAACAACAAGTTAAAGTATAAAATTAATAGAAAGGTAATATTTAAGAAAGGTAAAATTTAAGAGATGTAAAGCTATAGAAATTTGATACCTAAACGGCACCCAGTTTCCACCTTGTTTTTATAGTCCACGTTCACAACAACCAAAATGCAGACAACCAGTCCCTGATGCAATTCAGGTACTTGGGCTCTAATAAATAGCAATTATCGATTAAACTGATAATATTTTTCGCAGCATATGACCGAGTGCTAGTAGAGCAATGTTTTGCAATTGGTTAACTTTGATGTTTCCGGGAATTTTATTGACTTGCTTGTCAATGCCTTTTTTAATTACTCCTAGTGCTCCGATAAAAACCGGCACATTTTGTGTCTTCATTCCCCACATTCTTGTAATCTCAATCTCCATATCTTTATACTTGGATACTTTCTATGCTACTTTAATTGATGCATTCAAGTAAGATAGTACTGCTATGTCAATTAGCATGTATGTGTTTTCCTTCTTGTTCTTGAAGTTCTTTCTCATTATCAAACTCAGAGATTGTTTGAATGTCCGTTTTCAGTTCTTTCATTCCTTTACCGAGACAGCCAACAACTATTGAAACCACTTTTACCTTATAATCTTCCCGTCTTTATGTATCTGAAAACATAATTTTTCGTATTTCTTAATCTTTTCTTCTCATTCAGTGCGTCTGTTCATTTCGTCTGGACATGCCAAATCGACCAGCAAAATTGTTTTCTTCTCTCCGTCCTTTAAGGTATGATCTGGTCTCCTCGCGGTGCAGTTCGATCTTACTCGGTGCCCCTAAGACTATTGGAATCACTACAACCTTCGTAAGACTCCAAAGTCTTTGAATTTCTCTCTTCAAGTCCTGGTATTTTTCAATCCTTTCTTGTTGTTTTTCCTGGATCCTTTTGTCTCCTGGTATGGCAACATTAACAATAACTGCAGTTTTTGCAATTTTATCCACGATCACCAAATCTGGCCTCCTTGCTTCAATAATATTGTCACACTGAATATTCATGTCGCACAAAAGCTTATGACTGTCATCCTCTATCATTGTCCGAGGGGTGTGTTCACATCATTTTTCAATTCTATCGAAATTCAGTTTGCGACAAAGCTTCCAATGTACTACTTTTGTAACATTGTCATGGCGTCGTTAATACTCCTTTTGAGCCAGCTTTTTTACACTCACTCACCAGGTGGCTTATCGCCTCTCCTCTTTCCCCACACATTCTTTAATTAGGGGAATCTGCAGTCTTGTCAATATGGAACTTGATGTAATTTGTCCTAATAGCTTACGCTTGAGCTGCAAATAGTAACGCCTCCGTTGGTGCCTTTAGATCAGATGCTACTACCCAACTCCAAGTTTTCTTCTTATCAGTAGACTCATTTTGATCTCTAATGAGCTGTCCGTACATCTGTTTACCACACCAGTTATCTTTCCTTTTCTCTGCAATTGACTTTTTAAAGTCACTTTTATCAACAGAGGTTTCATGCTCAATAATGCCAACATATTTCACTGCTTGTAGCAGTGAATCTTCAGAGTTTTTGAGGTAAAAACCTTTACTATTTTCTTCACTTCTAACTGTGTCTTCGAAATCCATTAGTCCCCTTCCACCTTCACGCCTACTCATATATAGGTGGTCAATATCACTTTTTGGATGGAAACCTTTGTACATTGTAAGCATTTTAGGTGACTTTCTATCAAGATCTTTCAATTCGTCTACTCTCCATGTCAGTATTCCTGACCCATACCTTAAAACTGCCACTGCCCACGTATTTGTTGCACGGATCTTTTTCTTTCCATTAAGCTTTGATCTCATTATCAGTCTGGTATGCCTAACATATTCTTTGACAAATTTATCTTTAATCTCTTTTTCTTTTACCTTATCGTACTCTTATGTCCCTAAATACCTGTACCCATCCTCATCAATTGTCTTCATTACCTTTCTATCTGGGAGAGTTATTCCCTTACTACTTTTCTTATCAACCTTACCCTTCTTTAAAATCAATACACCACACTTTTTAACCCCAAACTCCATCCCAATATCCTCACTAAACATATGCACTGTATTTACGAGAGAATTAATTTGGTCATGAGATTTCCCGAACACTTTCAAATCGTCCATAAACAACAAATGATTAAGTCGTGTGATCTTGTCTCCAAACTCATAATGAAATTTAACTTTTTTTAAAATCAATGTCAATGATATCATACATAAAACAAACAATAAGGGTGACAAACTATCACCCTGGAAAATACCCCTATTAATATGTACAATTCCAAGTGACGTCCCACCAGAACTTAGTTCTAGTTTCCATTTTTTTCATACTGTTAAGCAGGACCTGTTTAGTGTTTTCAGCCACTCCAAAAAATTCTAGCCACTCATCGATCCAACTATGTGAGATCATATCGTACGCTTTACGATAGTCGATCCAGGCTATTGCCAGATTTGTACTTCGTCGCTTACAATCTCTCAGGATCGCCTTGTCTAACAACAACAGGTCTTTCGTCCCCCCACTGTTTCTCTTAAAACCATTTTATTCATCAGTAAATATATATCCGTCCTCTAAAAACTTATAAAGGTGTTCGGATATAATTCCAGTCAGCAATTTCCACATCAGTGGAAGGCATGAGATTGGTTGGTGATTATCAACTGCTTTGCCTTTAGTGGTATCTTTCTGACACAGCACTGTTCTGCCGAAATTTAACCATTCAGGTACTTGCCCATTCGTGTTTAAGATCTTATTAAACTGCTCAGCAATTCGTTCTTGTAACTTGGATAACTTTTTTATCCTGTACCCTTTCACTACATCTCTCCCTGGTGCCTTCCAATTGATGAACTTTCTAGTTTGCTGAGTGACCATTTATGTAGTAACAAAATGTTCTTCCTGTTTTGGGTAGTTGCATTCTTCCCTTACACTTTCGGACCATTCAGCCTCCCTATTATGCTGTTTTCCTTCACTCCAAATTCCACACCAAAACTCCTGGCTTTCCTTAGCATCTGGTATTTCATTAGAATCATTACCACGAGTGTTACTCCCATTAAGCTCAGCAAACAATTTCTTTTGATCGAATCTAAACAGTCTATTTTGCCTAAATTGAGTCACTCTCTCATTATAACGATCTATTTTAGCCTTCTTTGCTAGAACTCTTTGTTCAAGTTCTTCTAATACCGTACCTAAACCCTTTTTCTTTATCCTAAATCTTGTGAATAGTATCTCAATTTTTACAGTGGATCTTACTACACCATTCCTAAAGCTTGTGAGTAGGTTAATGCATTTATTTTGATCTTAGATATTGGCCTCTATTCTGCGTTTCCACCATGGCTCATTCCTTGCTTTCCCATTTTTCTTGGATTTTTTAAGTTCGAGCTGCCTTGGCACCCACACAGAACATGCAATAATCAGATTATTAGTTTCAGTTATATCCTTAGTGTCAAAGAATCCTAATACCCTGTCAACCTTCTGCACCACCTCATTCAGTCTGTTATATTCAACCTTTTTAACATTATTCCTTCAGCTGTATCCCCAGCGTTACAGATCTCTTTCAACTCTTTCACCATTTGTGCACACTTTCATCTCTTTTTTCACACGTTCTACATTCAGGACTGTTTGGAGTTTTATCAATTTTATGTTTGATGTAGTTTCTCCTAATTGCCTGTTCCTGTGCGGCACATATCACAGCCTCTGTTTCTATTTTCAAATCGCTTTTTGCTAGTCAAATCTACGTCTTCTCTTTATCTACTACATCGGCGGTTTCTCTCACAAACTTAATTCTTTAAATATATAGTCACAAACAATACTTAATTCTTTTATCTTGAAATATCAACTGCTCTTTTCCTCTTGCAACTCAGAAATTTTACTCTTCCTACCTAAGGTATCGCCATTAGTTTTACGCTTTGTTGATGACATACGATAGACTAACATGTATCGTAGCAACCAGAGTTCTATTTTTTGGAATTTTGAAGTTTTGTATCAGTAGTTAAAAGGCAATTTTGTAACAAATGAATAAACCAACTCTGGTTTATTTATTAGAATTCTCTAACTATATATTTTTTCTAACCATTGTTGTTTACACACCTCCCTCTTTTGTTTTTTAAACACTTTCTTCCCCAGGGTTTCTTCAGTTTGAATGGTCCAGGCTACTTTCACACTTTTTATAAGTTGTTCTTGGAATTCAAAACATTTTGTCCGAGAGTATTTTCTTCTGTTCTTACTAACGTTCCTATGCTATTTAAACCTCTGCTATCTTCCTGTCCTCTCATATAAAGCCTATCAACATCATTTTTTGAGGTGGAACGAATCATACATTATCATTGATTTTCTAGTTTCCCTGTCAATCCTTTTTATCGTACTGTCCCCCAACTCAATTATCCCCACCCATATATAAAAATTGCAACTGCCCACATATTTATCGCTATTTTCTTATTTTCTCCATTCAATTTGGATTTGGAAATTAATCTCAGTTTCCTCTTATACTCTTCTATAGTCTTGTCTTTCATTTCATCCTCTTTGACCTTGTCTAGCTCAATTTTTCCTAAATATATATAACTTTCCTCTTCAACCTCCTTCATTACCTACCTCCCCATTCAGAACATCTATAACTTCACACTTAGTAATTTTGCCCTTCTTCATAATCAACACATCACAATTTTTATCCTAAATCCAATGCTTATATCCTCACTAAATACATGGACCGTTTTCACCAACAAGTCAATTTCGCCCTGATTTTTCCCATAAAGTTTTTAGTCCCATAAAAAGTAAGTGATTTAGGTACACTTGTCCTCTATGTCATTGATATTCTGTGTTTACTTTTCTGAGAATAAGGGTCACTGGTATTATACATAGAACAAATGACAATGGTGAAAGGCTCTCACCTTGAAAGATTCCTCGTTTCACCCTTACATCTCCCAGTTCTTCTGTATTAGAAGTTAGAGATAGCTTCCACTTTTCCATTAAAAATTCTCTGACATTTTTTGCTATTCCACACAGTTCCACGCACTCCTTTATCCAGCTATGGGGAACAAAATCATAGGCTTTTTCGTAATTAATCCATACCATAGCTAGATCTGTGCGACGTTTCCTTCATTTGGCACTTTCTCATTATTTGGAAGTAAGTTTGGATGTTCTTTAGGTTCCTACACAGGCATTGGACGTGCAGGTAGAGGAGTGCTAGGGTCATAATAATATTAGTGTCCCTAATAATGCCCTTGTACTTTTTCTTTAATTTGGTCGATTACTATTTCTGAAAAAACCTTGGTTGATATGATGTTTCTGCTCATATTGACCAGTTTGTTACTATCCATATTTAACCTAAAATTTCCATTAAATTGTCTCCATATTTGATATATTTGATTTATGTTGGAATTCTCTAAGGGAAATAAAACAGAGCCTAAATTACGTCTTTCTTTCCTTTCCATGTCCATTTTTTGTCGATTTTTTAAGAATTTCTACTTTATTGTTAGTGAAGCGTGGTGAAAGGCCATTATTTGGAAAAGCCTGATCATGGGTTGCCTCTTTGTGTATGGTAAGTGTTTCCGACACAGTAGCTGTCTTTTCGATCCCAATCTGGCCGGGCACTGGGGAACACGCTCCTTGTTTTTATATGCGACAAGCCAACAGTATGATTTTTTTCTGGTTTGGTTTGTATTCTCATCATAAAAAAATAATATGCTGGGGTTTAAAATCAGAGTTTTTCTTCTCCTAGGTGGACTGTAAACCTAGTCTAAACTATTAATAGTGGTAATATTAGTATTAGTACCTCTGTTATACACTGATTTCAAATGATGTTGTGGAATTTAAAAATTTATCATTGGATTTATTTTCTTAAGCTTTGATAACCACAAGTTTCCTAACATCTCAAACACTCGTCGGAGGATTTTGCCAGAGTGTAACAACAGTCTTTTGCAATCCTACTTTTCTAGTAACTATTCCATTGTCCTTTTTGACTTTTTGTCAATGCTTTTCGTGTTTTTCCTTGTGCTCCAAATATAGCTGTGATTTTATTCACTTTTTTGCTCCACAGTTTTCCCACTTATTATTATTATTGTTAGTATCTTCATTATTATAATAGACCATTATTAACCACCATTCCTACTACCCTACTAAGCTACAGACCTCACGTGATAATAAAGTTGCAACTTACATATTATAGTTATAGTTAAGCTAAATAGATTAGACCTAGAATACATGCATGGCAAACTTATTAAAATTGGCACTGGAAGCAACAACTCCATACATTTCCAAAGATACTTTTCCCATCGTCAGAGTAGGACGATTGGAGAAGTATCTCTCAAAACGTAGCTCAGAAAAAGCTTGCGACTCATAACATGAGAAAGGTCTTACCTTTATGGCTTCCTCTGAGTC
Source organism: Morbakka virulenta (assembly GCA_003991215.1). Taxonomy (NCBI): domain Eukaryota; kingdom Metazoa; phylum Cnidaria; class Cubozoa; order Carybdeida; family Carukiidae; genus Morbakka; species Morbakka virulenta. The sequence continues at coordinate 1,463,474 of RDPX01000172.1, forward strand.
CATAAAGTTCTGAATTTTCAACTTATAACTATTTTACCAAAGGTGAGAAACAAACCAGGTCGTAAACATTTGAGTTTAATGCCGCTCATATAAAAAAAAACGTTCAAAGAAGTGCAGGACCAGAAACGTCTCGTTTTAAAGGAACATAAAATGAATAATTGAATTTTTATTTTGTCTCTTATTTTTTGTGCGTTTTGTTGTGTTTATTGTTTTTTAAGACATCATTTACATTTTTTTTTCAATAGGTCATCGTTTAGTAGCAAAATTTTATATTCTGACAAAATATAACCTTCAAAATATCAATTAATAAAGGAAACTTTTTATCTATATGTAGAGAAGGAACCAACACTTGTTGTTTAAAAAATGTTTTGAGTTTACGCTCATCGTCATTTAATCTAAAACAAACCGCAAAATACCTGAGATTCAAATATGACAAAAAAGACATAGTGTACAGAGACTAACAACTAACAATTAATTCTTCTGCATCTGCAATAGAAACAAATGATGATTGGGGGTCAAGAAGTTGACTACAGCTTAAGCTTAAGTTCTCGCGACCTCCACTCATCCTTCATATTTATTGCAAGCTTCAACTCCCGGATAAGCAAAGCTTCTAAAGTTAACAAATTACCATCTCCTCTAGCTGACGATTTTAAAATGTCTACATTTTCTTCTATTAAGGTGAAATCACAGAGTTCAAGATGGAGTCTCGTAGGTCTTACCTCTTTGGAGGTATTCTTTGAATCGGGACTGCATATATCGGGTGGTCACTCCAAGCAGAGAATGATAGTGAGCTTGAAGGGCTGTTGCAAACTGTAAAAACTTTCAGTAATGACATCAATATCTCATTCGGATTGGATAAAGGTGCTAAAGCATCCTTTAAGAAAGGAAATCTAGTACAGTCAAGTGACATAGAATTAGACGATCATGAAACCATTAAATAACTTGAACCTGGAGAAATATATAAATATGTGGGTATTAATGAAAGTGACGGAATCCAAAACAACAGTATGAAAGCGAAAGTTAAAAATGAGTTCTACAGAAGGGTTAGGTGTATTTTTAAAACGGAGCTTAATACTAACAATAAAATAGAAGCAATAAATACATTGGCAATTCCAGTCGTTACACATAGCTTTAATGTAATCACTTGGTTTTTAAGCGAGATCTGGAAACGAAAGGAAGAAAGTTTATGACTATGTACCGAATGCATCACAAGAAAGCTGACGTGGATAGGCTGTATTTCCCTAGGAAAGATTGAGGAAGAGGAATGATGTAATTGAAACTGAACTATAAAACTTTGACAATAGAACTATGTATATATCTTGACTCAACCTCGGATTAGATGCTAGAACTGGTGCTTACTCATGAATAGACGACAAGAGTCCACTCTTTTACTAACGAAGGTAGAAAGTTCATGCAAGAACTTAAGCATGATCAAGTTGTATGCGACGAATTTATGCCTTGCACCAAGCAAGCTAAGATGATAAAGCAAACGGCAAAAAATGAAGAAACATTAATCTAAATTGGAAAAACAAACCCCTCAATGGCCAATACTCAAAGCGAATCGATGATGCTGATGTAGATAAGAAACTCATCCATCAGTGGTTACGAAGCGAGGGGCTAAAGGCTAAAACGTAAGGATTTTTACTGGCTGCGCAAGATCAAAGTATACCTACAAAGAATTTTCAAGCAGAAATCATTCATGAAGATGCAAACCCTAATAGTCGGTTTTGCGACCCTTCCAGAGAAACACTAGATCATGTAATCTCTGGGTGTCCAATCTTAATGTCAATTGAATACAAGCTTAGACATGATCGAGTTGGACAATATATCTAGTGGAAGGCCTGTCAACATTTTGGTCTACCATACACGACTAATTGGTACAAACATAAAGCTGAACCTGTCATAGAAAATGAAAAAGGTACAATTTTATGGGACGTTGTGATCCATACAGCCAACTGTCCTAATATTAATATTAAAGATCACTATAAAAAGACATATTTGCTTATGGGTTTGACTGTACCAACTGATAAAAGCGTTTCGGATAAGGAATTTTTAAAATTCTCAAAATACAAAGACTTGCAAATTGTTGAAAATTTAAGTCGAAAATTTATAGAAAATGAAAAGCACTATTGTACCGGTATCTGAAGGCGCTTCAGGTGCTATAAACATAAACGTGGAAAGACATGTTGCAAAGGTATCTGGAACAAACACGCTGGCGGAAATACAAAAAATTGTCTTTAATGGGATATCACATAACGAAAAATATTATCATTATGTAACTTTTTACTCTTTTACTATACAATTATATCTGGTTATTTATTTATTTAATTACTTTTTAAATTTTAAAAAATCTGATATGTAAATATTTATTGTCTGAAGCCAGCCTTCCCATTTTCTTAGGTCTCTGGGTGAGACCCGAAGTGGGAATGTATACAGCCACAGAGGAAAGTAAAAACGAAATTGATAATATTGATAATAATAAAAATAATGAGTTTCTAAAGGGCTGCTGATGCCGAGATCATTGAGAATGTAAGCGTCCAACAACCGTAAAATTTCCCAAAACGGTAAGCGGAAAGTAAAGCCTACTGCATGTCAATTCCAACCCCTGGCCTTTACATGGCAAAACAGTTTGGAACTAATGCAATGTTTATAACAGAGTTGAAGAATCTGACGCATTCTTCAATAACTACAGAAGGAAGCCCCATAAAACTACAGAAAATTAGGGTTAATATTTAAATATGTAAAAGTGGAAATACGATATTGGAATTTGATTGAAGGGATCTGAGTAATATACCAGAAATATGTAATAAAGTGTATGCAATTGGAAAAGCTACTGCATTCAAGTTGGGAGTAAATTCTGATAAAGAAAAGTCTGGTAAAAAGAAAAGGAACGTAGACGAAGAAAAACCTCGGAAACGTACGATTGTGAAAGAGATAAGCGAATTTGGAGAGAATGATTGCAAGGAAAACAATGAGTTGTTTAGAAAAATAAGCAAAGAAAGGCTACAGTTACAGAGACAGCAATCCTTGACGAATAAATGACCAAAATTCTAAAAGATACGGAAAATTCGAACCTAAGAAGTATGAAAAAACTCTGATTAGACCAGATTAGATACGAAAAAAAAGATAAACTGGCAAAATATGCTGAGAGACGGAGCAGGAAACAGGATAATATTGGGTTCCGGTGTGATCTGAAAGTGTTCTTTAGGACTTTGGAAGAAGATGCCACAGACAAAAGGGGAAATGCCAGATATGGCTTTTGGGGCCGGGTGTATAGGAAAGGAAAGAAGGAGCATCTTACATGCCGTGGATGGAAAAGATAGGAAGGCAACCAAATCAAAAGGTTAAAAGGGTCTATTACTTGCTTTTTATCTTTGATAAAGTGAAAAGTCGTAAAGAAAAAAGGTTGGACAGCTACAGGAATCAATGGTAAACAGAACTATTGGTGGGAAAAGTTCACTTGATGTTACAAGTTCACTTGATGTTACAAATTCACTTGATGTTACACGTTCACTTGATGTTACAAGTTCATTTGATGTTACAAGTTCACTTGATGTTACAAGTTCACTTGATGTTACAAATTCACTTGATGTTACAAGTTCATTTGATGTTACAAGTTCACTTGATGTTACAAGTTCACTTGATGTTACAAATTCACTTGATGTTACAAGTTCACTTGATGTTACAAGTTCACTTAACGTTACAAATTCACTTGATGTTACAAGTTCACTTGATGTTACAAGTTCACTTGATGTTACAAATTCACTTGATGTTACAAGTTCATTTGATGTTACAAGTTCACTTGATGTCACAAGTTCACTTGATGTCACAAGTTCAATTGATGTTATAATTTCACTTGATGTTACAAGTTCATTTGATGTTGCAAGTTCACTTGATGTTACAAGTTCACTTGATGTTACAAGTTCACTTGATGTTACAAGTTCACTTGATGTTACAAGTTCATTTGATGTTGCAAGTTCACTTGATGTTACAAGTTCACTTGATGTTACAAGTTCACTTGATGTTACAAGTTCACTTGATGTTACAAGTTCACTTGATGTTACAAGTTCACTTGATGTTACAAGTTCACTTGATGTTACAAATTCACTTGATGTTACAAGTTCACTTGATGAAGTTATTAGTTTTCATTCTGCTCATGTGATATCTATTGCACTTTTTTAAATTCATGATAGTGTTGTTCTTGCTTTTGTTGCCTCTAAATAATCGTAATTTTTATTAATTGTGTAATAATTGACAATTAAATGTTCTCATCAGATCTGATGAAATACGCAATGGAACATGACAATTAACAAGTGAGCTACATAAGCGTCATTCTAGATGACAATCAACAATGTCATCTTAAAATTGTTTCTTTCGACGTCGAAAACTACGGTTTATCCAAAAATTAAAAAAAACATAGAGATTGATCAGAACAGTTATGTATAATATCTTTAGTTTTTTGCCATGTATGATTTTCTTCATCATTCAGCACTCGTTTTTAATAAATTAAACATTTCTTCATACGCTACCATGAAAAACTTTTAGAATGCATAGAACATAATAAATCTAAATTCGAACGAAATGAAACAGAAAATACAAATTGGAAATGATTGAAAGGTTCATAGATAGACATATAGATAGATAAATAGATAGGTAGATATGGTTGTATATATAGATAGGTAGACATGTGCAAAAGAAAATGCGACTCCTGCAACAACTTTGTTGATAAAGTCGATTCTTTCCGATGTAATGCAACAGGGAAAGTATTCAAAATTCACAAAGCCATCACTTGCACTACACCTAACGTCATTTACATAGCTTACTGTACAAAATGCAAAAAACAAGGAGTTGGTTCAACTGAGGACTGGAAACCAAGACTTTGTAATTACAAGTCGCATATCAAACGACGTGTTTATTCATGTTCAATAGTAAGACACTTTATTGACGATTTTCCAGGTGATGATGATAATCCATTTAAATATTTACGTTTTGTGTTAGTTGACTACGTTGAAAACATAAGTGTTGAGGAACGTGAAAGCATTATACTCGAAAAAAAAAAGTTCTGGATTGGCTCCATTTGCACTATCCACAAGGGACTTAACGGTTATCATGATTGGAGACGTACTAAACGGGTACAGAAATTTAAAATCGGAGACTGGTAGTTTTTAGAACATTTTTCTCTCTTTCTGTCACTGTCACGTCATTTTTTATCTCACGTGCCTTGTGTCCGTTGAGAAGTGTGTTTTCATTGAAAATAGAATTCTTTTTGTTCACTTCACAGCTCCCCAGTAACAATTGTCTTTTATAAATTTTTGTTGCATGGCAATAAATTGTCACTTAGCAACTTGTTTGCAGTCTTATCACGTATACGTTTTTTGCTTGTCAGTTTCTTGATAAAGTCTGTTGTAGACAGACGAATATTTGAAATAATAAATAAAAATTTGATTTACTCAAGTAAATGTTGGCATACTTTCTTTAGTCATTTCCTGTGTCAAATATTATTGTTATTAGCTGAAGGAGTTTGTCAGTGTTCATTTGGCATAGTTCCTGTGTCGAATATATATATATATATATATATATATATATATATATATATAGAGAGAGAGAGAGAGAGAGAGAGAGAGAGAGAGAGAGAAAGAGATAGGTATATATGTAGATAGGTAGATACCTAGATAAATAGATAGATAGATAGATAGTTAGTTAGTTGTGCTTTCACGCACTTTTAATCTCTGTCCTATATATGAATTAAAGCATAGATGCATGTGTGCATATCTTATCCATATGTAACTGTGTGCAGTTGAGCAAAGTTTTGCTATTCATGTATAAATAGATATTATATTTTAATATACATGAACTATTTTATGAATCCTTGTAGATTTCTATCAAGGCTACCTGTACTCACAGGCAAATTTTGCATTCAATTTTAACCTCATACCTACAATTTATATCTAGACTATATTTTTATACGTTATACACTAAAGTAAAAAACATATTAACATTATATTCTTCATTCAACAAACTTTAAAAAAACAGTGCCTTACCAGCTTTATAATAAGGGTGGCATCTGTATACAGCTACTGCAAGACAAAGCTTTGGGTATCCATATTTCAATTCCGTAAATCTGACATATTTTGCATGGTAGGGCCGATCAAAAGGATTATATTTGACAATACCTGCATCCATACCTCCTTGAAAAACCTAAAAAAGGAAGTATATTGACCTGACAAGGTTTTTTTATAAAATTATTAAAGGTAAATCTCGCACTCGGTTATGCCACAGCTGCTCCAGCTTCACGTGAGCTTACAACAGTGGTTGATAAATTATTTCGGCGAAGGGCAGCACTTAAAAAGTTTTACCAAGCCGAGTACCCAACAAAAATTTGTAAATAGGATAACTAAATTACTTGAAAATAAAACATTTTTATTTAGACACATATAAACAATTTCACTTTAAGTTATCTAAGTTGAATTAGGCATTAATAATTTATATGATATTTTGATACAGAAGGGAAATACCATAAGAGCAATAATTACACTGGTCAACAGCACTTTTGTTACCAGATAGTTTAATATCATTTCCGGTACAGTTTGGGGCGCTGAACACGAATCTGGGCTTAGTTTTTTCTAGCACGTCCAGTTGTTTTTTATTTAATTTTTCAAATTTTTCAAATATGGTTTCGAATTGCTGATCAACTAGGTTGATTTCGTGTAAAAACATGCAGGTACAGGGATTCCAGGGTGTCTGAGTTGTTAATCAAGCATTCTGTGTTATACTGTTACTACAACGGAGGGATTTTGATGCAAAAGATGTCAATTCACTTTCAATACCTGGGCTATTCATTACGTAATTTCATAAAATCATAATATTTGTGAATTAAGTAATTTCATGATCAGAACAAAGATTCTCACATGTAGTCTCTCTTTGTTCCACACATGAGTTTCTATTGGCTTTTGTTTAATCAGACTTTAGCCGCTGTCTATTTACTCTTAAACAAGACAAGAAAGGATTAGGCCTGCTCGAGAAATGAAGCTACTGGTAATGCCTTGTTCATTTCTTAAACAAAGTTATTCAGATTCGGTTGTGTTGTCATTCTT
>RDPX01000172.1:1473346-1503940 GCA_003991215.1 Morbakka virulenta
CAGAAATGCGTATGCTAAGGTGGTCCCTTGGAGTCACAAGAAAGGACATGATCAGAAATGAAAAGATCAGAGGCACCATCGGGATATGTGACATCACAGGAAAGCTGAGAGAGACACGGCTAAGGTGGTATGGACATGTGCAAAGGAGGGAGGAGGATCACATTGCTAAACGGGTGCTGAACATGGAGCTGCCTGGCAAGAGAAAGCAGGGAAGGCCAAGGAGGAGATGGAAAGACTGTGTGGGAGATGACATGAGGGAACTTGGCTTGACCGAAAAAGACGCACGTGACCGACTCAAGTGGAAGAAGTCAATTCGCTGTGGTGACCCCTGAAAAGGGAAATGCCGAATGAAGAAGAAGAAGAAGAATGTCTATTGTTGAAAAAGTTAGTTCACATAAAAATACATATGGATCCAATGAGCACCACTATTTGCTTTACAAAACCTTTCAAATGAGGAAACGTAACTTCAGAAAACTCTTCGTAGAAGTCTTGAAAATGAATATTCAGATTTTCTCTCAATATTAAATCACACTACATATTAATTAGTTCTACCTGGCAATTATTACATGCTAAAAATGCAGTCAAAGAAAGATATCTCAGCCACCAAACTAAAGTCCTTTTCCAGTCTTTTAATGTCTGAAAGTATTCTGTCCAACTCATCCTTTAGTAAAACAGGCTGTTGACTGTGATTCTTATTTAATTCAACATACGCAGTTACAGATTTTATCATAGGAAAGTGAGTCAAGTTACTTTGTACCACTTGATGTGAGAACAAGCTAGTTGTAATGATAATGAATCCACAGCATTGTATATTTCATGTGCAAACACATTTTCACTAAACTGTCTTATTTAACTTATTCGACATCTCAAGGAAAACTATTCCAAATGCAAATTCATATTAAAATTCATTCAACCGCACCTACACATGATGTGCCGTGGATAGATCTCTAGCGATGTTTACTCAACAACGAAACTCAACTATTTATTCACCCAAGTATGGGTTAAAAATTCCCCACTGTCTTGTGAATAAGAATTAGATTACCAAAAGCTAGATACAACGGCAAAAACTGTCGTTGGCGTTAACAAGGGCATGCGGGTGTAAGAACCTCTGCCAATCTAAAATATATGCGGATCGGTCAAAGTCCCGGTTACCAATGACTGTCAGGACCACTGCCAAACAGGGCGATGCCGGAAATTGTGCTACTGCTGTATTTCTTCTCCTTATGCTACTGGCACTTTCCGTGATATCCTAGAAGTCCCACGAAATAGTGGTCTTAATATAAAGTTAATCTTCAAATCTAATTCCAGATTTTAAACACAAGACATAAACCTTTCAAAGTACTGTCTGATGTTCCAACAATTATTGCAATAACCTTAACCTTGTTCATTGTCCACATTCCTCCAATTTCCCTTTATCAAGGTTTGGTATTTTTTTACTTTCTCCAGTAGTGTATCATACCCTCTGCAGTCAGCAGGGACCACAGCATCAACAATAATACATGTTTTAGCTGTTTTATTTACAATGATAATGTCTGGTCTACTGGTATCAGTGAGATCATCATACTGTATGTTCAAGTTCAAACAATATTATATTTTTTTCAATCATCCTTTCTGGATTATGCTGGTACTTTTTTTCAGCCTTTTTAAAAGCATATATTTTACAGAGTTTCCTGAGTATGATTTATACAACCTTATCATGTCTCCTATATTTCGGTTATTAAGTTTTTAACACCACAAAGGTGGGTTTTAAAAATGTGATAGATATTCTTCCATTTTTCAGCGCTCTTTCAATACAACGGATAGTCTCAATTATTAGCAATTTTATGCTTTATACAATTTGTTGTTAATGCTTGTCCTTGTCTTGCACACCCTAATGGTTCAGTTTCTACTTTCAGATCGCTTTGAATTAGCTAGTCTTAGTTTTTTTCCTTGATCACTTTATCAGGCATATCTTTCACAAACTGCTTATATGTGCTTTTCTCGGGTTCACTTTCTTTTGCTTTTAAAGTTTCTTTTTCTCTTAAACTATTTTGGAAAAGCTTCTTCTGTGTCAATTAACCAAGCTATCATCACACTTTCTATCAGCTTTTGAGAAGATTCTTTTAAAGAAATTCCCAGGTTGTTTTTTTTTCATACACTGAAAAGGGTTTTCCGTGTTTTCCTATCCATAGCCTTAGGTTCATTTTCACCCCATTCAAGAATACCAACTCCATATCTCAGTATTGTTATTGCTCAATTGTTAATTGCTGTTATCTTACTCCTCCCGTTTAGCTTACAGTTTGACTATTAGATACAGTCTCCTTTTGTATTCATTATAGATCTTGTCTTTTATCTCATTCTGTTTAACTTCATCCAGGTTAATTATACCTAAACAGATATAACCGTTTTCATCAAATTCCTTCATACTTTTTCCAGAAGAGGGTGCAATTCCATCAAAATGCCTGATTTACAGCCTTTTCAATATGACAACTCTGTATTTCTCAAGTCCAAATTCCATTTCTATATCCTCACTAAATATATGGACACTATCTGTCAAGGAGCCTAACTGATCTTCATTCTTGCTAAAAATCTTCAGATTAACCATATAAAGTTGGTGATTAATTCGCAATTCTTTCTTGCTTTATTCATAGTTAGTCTTGACTTTGTGCAATAGCAATGGCAAGGGTACTGATTTAAAAAGTAATTGTGATAAAATATAACTATTAAAGACTTCCCTATACACATTAAGATTACCTAACACTTACCCGTTTCAGGTTAATTAAAGTTGTCATCGTCCCGTATTATTTTGCAGTTTCGAGACATTTAATAATCCAACTTTGAAGCACAAAATCATAAGTTGTTTTATAAACGACCCATCCCATATCAAAGTTTGTATACCTCCTATTACTCCTATTACCTTTAGCAAAGTCTTATTAATTAGTACCTGGGTCTTCCTCCCTCCACTTATTCTCTAGCAACCTTTTTATTCCTGTTTGAAAAGAGACTGATTCCATTTAAGATTAGATGCTATCTATAATAATAACCGTTATTAATTTCATTACCTTTGGTACATCAGTTTATAATTATCAACAACATTGCTTATTCTTAGTTCTTTTTGGCAAAGAACTCTCAGCTCAAATGTGAGCCACTCGAGTATTTCACTTAATCATGGTACTATAGCATTCAGTCGATCTTCTATCCTTTCATGTAAGTTACTAAATTTCTTAATTCAAAATCCTTTTACCTCTTTACCCCATCTATATCTGTGCTTTCCAATTAAGCGATACTACATGGGCAGTCATCAACATCATCATCATCATCATCATCATCAGGTTCCATCAAGTCGGTGTCGACTCCTGGTGACATTATGCACTGCTTGCCTCCATCTTCATCCGTCTCGTACATCTTCTTTCAGTTTAATTGGACTCTTCCCCGTGGCTTCAATCACTCCATCTAACCATCTTTGCCGTGGCCTGCCTCTTCTCGGTCTACCCTCACACAGCGATAACATGAGGTCTTTTTCCATACATCTTTTCTCATGATGTGACCAAAAAATCTCAACCTTTCAACTTAGGCAGTAAGCTCACATTTCTTTTCTTTTCTGGTTTTTCAGGTTACAGCAATTTTTATCAGCAAAACATAACACTCATTTTTAATTTCTATATTATTTTTTTAGAATAATTTGTTATAATTAAATGTGTTATACATATAATAGTTTTTGAAAAGTATCTGGACGTGATCATTCAACGAATTTACCGTAGAGAAGCGCTTTCGTTGGCCTGTCATTCCATTCGTGATACATGACCAAGCCACCGCATCCGGCTTTTCGTCAACATGACGTCAATGTCCTCCACATTCAAACGGGTCAGACGTTCTTCGTTACTGACAGAATCGTTTCATCTGATTCGTAATATCCTACGCAAATGTCGTTGTTGAATTCTTCGTAACTGTTTGATATCAGTGATGTATGTAGTCATAGTTTCACATCTATATACAATGACATTAAATATTGATTGTATACTTGGATTTTTGTAAAGAGAGTGAGATCATGTGAATCGAAAACTCGGGATCGCAAGTGGCTATGTGCAGACGATGCTGTTTGAGTTCCTGCTGTTATCTTTTCTCTTACTGAGCATTCACTACTAACAAATTTACCGTCGTAATTTAAAACGTTTGGCGTTTTAGAGGATTACACCGTCAATAAAGAAATTTTTCTCTTGGCCGATGCATATCGTTTCAGTTTTAGTGATATTGATTGACAAGCTCATCTTTTTTTTGCTAGTTAGTTATACGCCGTCAGAAGGATCTGCAGAGCAATTGAACTATCACTAAAGTAGCAATATCATCAGCATATTATCCTTCTCTTCTATAGCCAATCAACACTTTAGTTCTACTTTTCAGTCTCCTAAAATCAAACAGATGTCCATCATATCTAAATCTGGTCTTGGTACTGTAGTTGTCACCTATGGAAATATATGCAAGCAGTAAAACCACAGCTGCTTATATACCGTATAGAGTGGGCGCTAGTTTACATCCTTGCTTTACTCCACTGTTGTACTCAATCGGTTTGGTTAGCTCTCCGTCAATAATCAGTCTGGCACGTACATTTGAATACAATTTCTTTATCACTCTTAGGAACTTCAGTGAGCAACAAAGTTTTTCGAGGAATTTAAAGAGAAGATTACGATTCACCGTGTCAAAAGCCTTTGTAAAATCGACATAAACTTTGTACATATTTCTCCTTTGCTCTCTGGCTTCCTCTATCAGTTGACGAAGATGGTACTTCTGCCATCACGATAACCTGGTTGAGATAGGGGATACACTTTCTCAGCAATGCGTTTAAGTCTCTGCAAAATGATGTCGGAAAACACCTTTCTGACTACACTTAGCAGTGATATTCTACTGCAGTTGCCAGATTGACTACGATCTTCCTTTTTGAACAATATTGAAATATTGGGTTGGTGAGATTGGATGGTATATCTTCTGTCATCCAAAAGATCGAGATGATCACGAAAAGAAATGCTCTTAAGTAGAATCCACCATGAACTAACACCTCAGGTAATACACCGTCTTAACTAGAACTTTTTAAGGTTTTACTGTCCTTAATCGCCTTCGCTATCTTGGATTTGGTATTGGGTAAGTCTAAAGATTCGTCTACAGGGAGTTCTTTGATTTGTTCAAGAACGTCGGGTTTTACCTTAGCAGGTTGATTGAGGAGATCACAAAAGTGCTCCACCCATCTATCTTTGACATCCTGGTGAGATACAGGAAGTGCTCCTTCCTTTGGCATGATTGTGTGGAAATTTTTGCTTTGTGGGCCATATATGTTGGTAATCATTGCAGACAATTCTCGATGATTTTCCATGTGAGCAAAACGTTTAGCTTCCTCTGCTTTTTCTTTAATTCATTGGTCTTTTAAAGCTCTCAGCAATTTCTGAATCTCCTCATCCTGATCACACTGGTCTGCGACAGTTTGCCGGATGACATTATTTATATACAACTTATATAACTTTGATACGCTGATCACGAATATGCAGTCAGATGTTTTCAATCACGTCTCATTCTCTTTTAACAGCAAAATATTTTTTTTCAAGTTTTCGAAAATATTGCGAGAATGAGACACCCACTCTTACCAGTAAAAAAATTATTGACAGCACTAAATCTGTTCCTGTTCAATTACGTGCTGTGTAAATTATCAAAACGTTTACTGCAATGGACAATAGAGGTCACTGCCATGCAGACACAACTATCAAAGCTGAAACCAGCTTGCATGTAATCCGTCATTCGTGCGACATCTGATTCTGTAACTCGATCCGACTTGGGCCGATATCATGGAATTGCACACTGGGCTATTTTTGGGTTCTTATGTCGATTAGCGTGTGGTAATACGAACCCAATTTGTTCTTTGTAATCCAACAGCCCATGAGTTCAAATTTATTGAAAATATCATGCAGGCGAATAGTTCTCAATGCTGGCTCCGAGAATTTTAGTAAAACTGACGCTCTGCTATCAACAACCATGAACAGAAAAATGCAAAAATAATCCTGATANGAGAATGAGACACCCACTCTTACCAGTAAAAAAATTATTGACAGCACTAAATCTGTTCCTGTTCAATTACGTGCTGTGTAAATTATCAAAACGTTTACTGCAATGGACAATAGAGGTCACTGCCATGCAGACACAACTATCAAAGCTGAAACCAGCTTGCATGTAATCCGTCATTCGTGCGACATCTGATTCTGTAACTCGATCCGACTTGGGCCGATATCATGGAATTGCACACTGGGCTATTTTTGGGTTCTTATGTCGATTAGCGTGTGGTAATACGAACCCAATTTGTTCTTTGTAATCCAACAGCCCATGAGTTCAAATTTATTGAAAATATCATGCAGGCGAATAGTTCTCAATGCTGGCTCCGAGAATTTTAGTAAAACTGACGCTCTGCTATCAACAACCATGAACAGAAAAATGCAAAAATAATCCTGATAGATTTTGCTACATTCGTGGTCAAGTTATGTTCAGTGGACAAGCCTGCACAATTTCAACCTTTGTAAAGAAAAGCTTCCATGTATATTTCGGGATCAAACTTGGAGACCAAGACAAAGATTTTACCCCTTACCTTGCCTGCAAAACGTGCGTGGAAGCTCTGAGGTATTGGGCTAATAGAAAACAAAGCAGTCTTCCATTTGGAATACCGAAGATCTGGAGGGAAGGTATAGATCACGTCACTGACTGCTACTTCTGCATGACCAACATCACTGGTGAGTCAATCTCAATGTTCGGTTTCTCGTTTCGTATGCACCAGGGACACTGTTTTTATGCTAGTAGCTACAAACATAATTATGCTAGTAAAATCTGAAATTATGCTAGTAAAAGCAAATTATGCTAGTAAATCCTTGTTGTATATGCATGTGAAAATTAAGTCAAAATGACAAAGTGTCAATTTTACGCAGTAATTCTTCACGAAACTACAAAGTAGAAGTAAAATGTGTATGAAAATACTGCATAAATGAAACCTGCATATTGATTGCTGCAAAATTTAATGCTAGTGGACAAAAATTACGCTATTTTATGCTAATAGCACAAAATTATGCCTTTTTATGCTTTTATGCTTTTATGCTTTTATGCTAGTAGGGTGAAATTATGCCTTTTTATCCTTTTTATGCTAGTAGCATAAAAGCAGTGTCCTTGGTATGCGCACAGTCCAAATTCCCCATGTGCAAGGAACTTCGCAGCAATGCTCTGTCTCTCTGAGGTCTCGAAGGCTTTTTCACCTTCCAATGGGGCGTCCAATGGACGTCCAATACGCCGTAAAACCTCAACCTCACGACGCCAACACTATGGTTCCTACCACTCCGGCCGATGTGGAGGAGTAGTCGCTAGAGGAAGAGAAATCCAGTGAGTGCACTGGTGAGAGTTACCAAGAGTCATATGAGCCCCACCCTGATGTATCGCATCCCAGACCACTAACACAAGAAGAGTTCAATGATCTAGTGAGGGACGTGGCTCCCTCCAAAGAATCCTCTCAGCTTCTTGGATCGCGATTACGGGAAAACAATCTCCTTCACCCCATACCACTTTCTTCTGGTATCGAGATCGCGACTAGAACTTTCAAGCCTTCTTTACTAACGACCTGGATAGCCGTTTGATCTATTGCAACAATATCCCGGGACTAGTTTCAGCATTAGGGCTGGAATATGATGCCAGTAACTGGAGTTTATTCATCGATTCCTCAAGCAAAAGTTTAAAGGCTGTGTTGCTTCACAATGGAAACAAAGTGGCATCGGTCCCCGTAGCACACTTCGTGCACTTGTCGGAAAGCTACAAGACCATGCAGAACTTGCTTTTTGCAATCAAATACGATCTACATAGCTGGAAAATCTGCGGAGACCCCAAGGTGAGAGTAATCGGAACACGGCTGTCAGTGATTTGCAAACATAACTTTGTTAATTGATGATTGCCGTTTTATTTGTCCATTGCAACCTGTGTGCTTATCATATTTTTTATCATTTCAGGTACCCTCGATCCTTTTAGGACAACAAGGCGGATACACCAAATATCCATGCTTTATTTGTCTTTGGAAGAGACAGGCTGATAGCCAGCACTACACTAGGCGAGAGTGGCCACAGAGAGGAGCATTGGAACCGGGCTTAAGAAAAATCGTCGAGAAAGCTCTTGTCAACCCCCAAAATGTATTGCTCCCACCGCTTCACATAAGACTAGGCCTCATGAAAAACTTCGTAAAAGCTCTTTCGAAAGACGGCAAGGCAATCGCTTTCTTAAAGGAGAAATTTACTCGCCTCAGTATAGAGAAAATCGAAGCTGGTGTGTTTGATGGCCCACAGATAAGAGAACTCATCAAGGACAAAGACTTTGACAAGTGTTTATGCAGAGATCAGTTAAACACTAGTCCATTATTGCGAATTTTCTCGGGAATCACAGAAGCACACAATATGTCTCTGTAGTCAAAGATCTTCTCTCCAGCTACCAGGCTATTGGAGCTCGCATGTCCATCAAAATGCACTTTTTAAGCTCGCAGCTGGACTACGTCCCAAGGAACTGTGGCGACTACAGCGAGGAACAAGGAGAGTGCTTCCATCAAGACATTCGGGTGATGGAGGAGCCATACCAAGAACGCTGGGACGTTTCTATGCTCGCTGATTACTGTTGGTGTCTCAAGAGGGATATTCCTCAAGCCCGGCACTCCAGAAAATCCCGGAAGAGGCCATTCTTGCCTGCGTGATTAACGTAATCATTCATTGGACCTCTATTTTGTTGACGTCGTGTGTTTTGTAATTTCCCAGATCTTTAAAAATACTACATCGTCACATAAATATATAATTCACAAAATGCGAATTTCATGTGTATTTGAATTTTTTTAGAAATGTTGTGAAACAAAATCTGTACGTGATGGAGAAAAACCGATTGCATATTTGAATTCAGCGTGTCAGAAAGATACAAAATTAGTTCCAAAAGACTTTTTTTAAAACACAGATCTGTGTCATCAAGCCAGTCGTTATTACAGTTTGGTAGATTTTCATTAAGACAGAGTTCAAGCTTTTCTTTCTTTTCACGGATTTATCGAGCTTTTTCATCTACGTTTCGGATGAATTTACGCTTACAGATAAGTAATTTATGGTCCATGTGACAATCAACTGTCAAACTGACTATAGTCAACATTATACATTGTTTAGCATTCTTTTTGGCTAAAATGTCGTCATTTTAATGCCAATGTTTAGAGCGTGGGTGTTGCCAGGTGCTGTTTAGACATCTTTTTAATTAAAACATGGTTCCCAGAACGGTTAGCTAATACCTAGTACAGAACTCGAGTAACATGAGTCCGTCAGAGTTCACCATTCCGACTCCGTTTTTTCCAATGACTGATGGTCATGACATCCAGTCTCTACCGAGTCGCGCATTTAGGTCTCCAAGAATATAACGATGCTGTCGTCCTCTGCATTGTTTAGACAATCGCCGAGTGTTTCATAAAAGCATTCCTTTTCTTCCTGGCTCCTCTTCATAGTTAGTGCGTAAACATTAATAATTGGTAGGTAGGTGCCATTGTTGAGCTGAAAACACAGTGTCATCATTCTCTCATTGATTGCATTGGTAAGACGTTTGTAGCGATAGATACCGAAACCTACTCCGGCTTACTTCTTTTTTGTTGCCACTTCAAACGATTGTGTGACTTCTTTCAGATATGTTACCAGTACCCTGTCGTCTGACTTCACTTAGTGCATAAATATCAATTTGGGATCTTTCAAGTTTTCTGAAAATAATATCTGTGGCTTGTTCAGGTCGTACAGAGTCATTACTGGCATTGGTCGCTCGAACATTCCAAGCTCCAAGAGTTATGAATGAAGTTATATAGTACGGATTTTCCATTTTCCACCACCGCCTTATCATGTGGCACATAGGTTCCCCCGAATGTGGTTGCATCATCTGCATAATCGATGTTTTTTACTTCCATTGAAACATGAGGCTGGGCCTATGATGTCCACACAATTCGGCGCTTGAAAGTGTCTCTTGGCAGGATGTCATATGAGTCAATGGAACAGCATAGCTAAGACTATTGTACAATATTCCTGTTGCAAAAAACCAGACCTTAAGCTGAGTTGACTTTGTAGTCTGCCAATAGAAACCGTGAAAAGGGGGACTTGGGTTGTACTAACACTTGCACAAGTTTCCATTATTACTATTATTATTATTATTATTATTATTATTATCATCATCTTTTTTCACATTTTGTGTCTGGCTGTTTTTATTGCCGAGTTCTATGCTGACAGGCGGGTCATAACAAATGACCATGGGCTACCAGCATTTTCTTTCTCAAAACTCCAGTACTTTTCGCAAAATCCTGGCTGTTCCCAACAACGTTGTCTTTTGAAGTACTCCCAAGTTGCAGTGAATCCCAAGCTTTTCAACCCACTTTTTAAATCCTTTGGTCACAGATCCCAGAGCTCCAATAGCAATAGGGACAACTTCTACTTTCTTCAGTTTCCACAGTCTTTTTATTTCTCTTTTCAGATCTTGATACTTTTCTACTTTTTTTTTCTCCTTCTCTGCCACGTTCGCATCCGCCGGTACTGTTATGTCAATGATTATTGCCGTATGTTCCTTCTTTTCTACCAAGACTAAATCTGGCCTTCTTGCTTCAATCACATTATCACACTGGATATTTACATCCCACAACAACTTTACATCATCACTCTCCAAAACTCCTTCAGGGGTATGCTCGTACCATTTCTTACTGCATTCCAGTCCTCTTTTCTTGCATATATCCCAATGGATCTTTCTCGCTACGTTATCATGACGCCTCTTGTACTCCTTCTGAGCTAATTTCTGGCATGCACTTACAATGTGTTGGATACTTTCACCTGTTTGACCACACAATCGACACAGGGGGCTTCCAGCCGTTCTATCAATGTGATACTTCACATAATTTGTCCTGATGGATTGCTCTTGTGCTGCACAAATCAAGGCTTCTGTACCAACCTTCAAATCACATTTTGACAACCATTCCCAAGTCTTCACCTTATCTACATCATCTGTCAGGTCTCTGACAAACTGTCCATGCATTCTCTTTTCATTCCATGTATCTTTTGCTTTGTTTTCATTCCTTGCCTTAATATCTCTAGCCTCCTCCAGTTCAGTTGCATTTAATTTCTCGAATTCGGCTACACCCTTCAAAAGTTTCTCTTTAGATTTGGCCACGTACACTTTCAGACTACTCTCCTCTTCTTTGACACATCGTTCTATACTTATAAGACCTCTTCCCCCATCTTTTCTTTTCACATACAGCCTGTCAGTATCACTCTTGGGATGAAAAGCACCATGCATTGTCATTGTTTTCCTTGTTTGTCTGTCTAAATCTTTAAGCTCCTTTTCTCTCCATTGTATAATTCCCGCTACATACCGGAATATAGCCACTGCCCATGTGTTGATCGCCGAAACCTTATTTTTCCCATTCAACTTTGATCTAAGTACCAGCCTTACCCTTCTTTTGTATTCCTTTCTAATTGCATCTTTCATTTCAGCTTCTTTGATTTTATCTAATTCCACAATACCTAGATAAGCGTACCCTTCCTCCCCAACCTCTTTCATTGTCTGTCCATCAGCTAACTTAATTCCTTCACTTCTAATAATCATTCCTCGTTTCAATGTCAAAATGCCACACTTTTTCATCCCAAATTCCATACCAATGTCGTTGCTGAACATGTGAACGGTTCTAACAAGCATACTCATCTGATCTTCAGTTTTCGCGTATAGCTTCAGGTCGTCCATAAACAATAAATGGTTGACCTTGTATTCCGTCTTTCCCCATTCATAAGCCGCATTCACTTTCCGCAATATCAGTGACAATGGTATCATACTAAGGACAAATAATAGTGGTGATAGACTATCTCCCTGGAAAATTCCCCTCTTCACAAAAACCTGTCCAAGATCTTCCCCGTTGGATGTCAGTGATACCTTCCACTGTTTCATGCTTCTTCCAAGAAAGTTCCTTACATTCTCAGCTATTCCAAACATCGTCAAACATTCGCTTATCCAACTATGCGGGACCAGATCATAGGCTTTTCGGTAATCTATCCAAGACATGGACAGATTCGTACGCCTTTTCTTGCAATCTCTGAGTACGGTTCTGTCTATGAGCAGGTGATCTTTGGTGCCCCTGCTTCTTCGCCTACATCCTTTCTGTTCATCTGGTAATATATTGCTCTCTTCTAGATACTGGTACATTTCATCTGCTACAATACCCGTCAAAAGTTTCCACATTAGTGGAAGGCAGGTAATGGGTCGATAATTATCAATCGCTGTGCCTTTCTGTGGATCTTTTTGACAAAGCACTGTTCGACCATGTGTTGTCCATTGAAAGACCTCCTCTTCTCTTAACATACCATCAAGTTGGGATGCGATTCTTTCGTGAAGAGCGGCGAAGTGTTTTAGCCAATATCCCTGCACTCCATCTGGTCCTGGTGCTTTCCAATTCGGAAGTTTCCTACTTTGCTTTTTAACTTTCTCAGCATTTATTTTCACCGTGTCTTGTGTGTGTTTCATATCACGATCTATTTCTTTCTTCAACTCTTTTAGCCATATAGCAGTTCTATTGTGCTCCTTCTCCACACTCCAAATGTCACCCCAGAATTTTGTACACTCTTCCGCATTCGGTACCGCCTTTGAAAAATTGGAACATTTGTTAAGTTCGTAGTAGAACTTCTTCTGATCCAAACCAAAAATCCTATTTTGCCTAAACTGTTCAATTCTGTCTTCGTATCTCTTCAGTTTTCCACTTTTATCCACCATTCCCTGTTTTATTTCTTCTATGACAGTTTTTATCACCTTTTTGTTGACCCTGTACTTTTCATTTAGTTATTTGATTTTCTTTGTCTTCTTCACACCTAACTGTCCTTTCTGATCTCTTTCCAGTAAATTAACATCCTGTCTCAATTTCCTTATGTCACCCTCTATTCTCCGTTTCCACCTTGGTTCATTTCGTTTCTGTCGAACACCTGCTTTCAACCCAAATTTCTCTGCGACCCATACACTTCCAGCTATGATCAGATTGTTCGTTTCTGTGATGTTCCTGCACTTCGTGTACTTCATTGCTTCATTTACTTTCTTAACCTGAATTTTGAGTGCTTTTCTATCTATCTTTTTGAACATGATTCCGTCACTTTTCTTTCCTTCTACTAGTATCGCTTTTAGCCTTTCCACAATACCTTTTGTTTCATCACTTGCTTGTGTCAATCTCTCCTCCATGTCGAAGTCATTTTCAACCACATCTTGCCTTGGCTCCACCCCATCTCTTGCCCCCCCAACTGGATCATCCTATTCACTATTGGTTTCTTCTTTTATCTGAATTTCTCCTTTATTTCCAAAAACTTTAACATTCACCCTTCTTTCTATTTCCTCCAACTCAAGTTCTGACAACAATCCATTTTTCCTAATTGTTCTTGCTTGGTCATATATTCGCTGCTCCGTTGTTTCAAACATCCCTCTTTCCCTCCATTCTCTAAACATGCGTTGTCTGTACCCTCTAATAGGTTTACCGTTCTCATCAAATGGATTACTTCTATAGAAGCCCTCCATAATGACTTTGTTGATTTCTTTACTCTATTTCTTTCTAGCAGTAGAAGGATGACGACCGGGTTCTCGCTGCTGTGCCGAGAAACACCTGCCGGGCGTGGGCCCTTCACCTTGAGTTCCAGTCCCATTCACGCCGTTATTCTCAATACTTTGATTGGACATTTCATTCATAAGAAGTTTAGTGTTTTTTTAGGTTACACAACCACCGGTATTTTTATCGAGACACCATCTCTAGACGATTGCCAACCAAGGCTCAAGAGCGCTTCGCCTGCCCGTGAGACAAACTTAACTCCGACGGACGTCAACCCGGTATTTCAAGGTTTCGGAGTGGGCTAACAGGTACTACACCTTGCCCAATGGTGACCTGGAGGTAGTTGTGGCAAAGGGTAACCTCATTCGCCCATGTCGAAACTCCACAACCGGGTGCAGTTTGTCGTCATACCCAGGACGAATTATTATTATTATTATTATTATTATTATTACTATTATTATTATTATTATTACTATTATTGTTAGCATTTTTATTGTCATTGCTATTCTAGAATCAATCACTGACCAGTTTTCATGAAGAAATGTGGAAAGAAACTAAACCATAAGTAAACAACTTGAAAAGAGAAATTGACTAAAATAAACTGTGGGATAACAAAAAAAAGTTAAAAAGCTAAGAACACCTGGGACAAACGCCTGAGTTTTAATAAAAATCGGTCTAAATCGAGGCAAGCTGTTGAATGTTACTACCTTTCATTGATTTATTTCAGTGTAAATTACGGAAAATGAAGTGAGGAGTGGGATAATTCTTATTTTATACGAGTTTTAGCAACATTATGAAAAGCGTTATTCAATAGGTCTCTTTGATATAAATAGTAGTTTAATATTTGAAAAAAAAAAGACCAAGAATATATATTGTGCAAGGAAACCGTGGCCAATGGACGAGATCAACAATTTCTAAACACGTCAGAAATACTAAGATAAATTCAATGCATCTATTTAAGCAATTACAGGGGAAAATGTAACCTAATAAAACAACTCAGTTGGCAAGGTCAATAGAGAAGGAACCAAAATATTATAATTATACTGTTATTATACAATCAATAATCTAATTGAGGCATTAATTGTACTTAATATACTAACATATCCCAGAGGAGTTATTTTACATCTGTATTTTATCTGTTTAAAAAAATAGCATTTAATTTCAAACTTTAGAAAAAGAACTAACTACCTTTGAAGTTCCTGTTTCAGCACTAGTGACAAATTCATAATGAATGTTATCCAAACTAATTTGTACTTTAAAGCTGTAAACACCCATTCTTGGATATTGAGTGCTTCCTTTTGTTGATACCATGGTTACTAATTCAATATCGCGAAAAGAAACTGTCATGGATACCTGTTTATCTCTACACGAAGGATTTGAATAAGAAAAATTGGCATCTGATCTTTCTACAACGGTGTAAGTTGGAAGATTTACATCTGGAATCTGGCATTCTAAAAAGGACATAAAAAGGGAAGAGTCCATTAAAAATTTGCATCTGCTTCAAAGCCTTGAATATTTTATTTTATATCAAGTTTATTGGAATGAAAATGAAAATGATAGCAAAGTTGGTGTTTAGGTCTAGTTGATTAGGTTTTTGTAATAAATAATAAGTAGTAGTGGGTCAAAATATCACTTAATACCCTATTTTGTTGACAGGTCTTCGTGAGGCTTTTGTAAATGGATACAAGTAATCTGATAATATACTGAAAAGCCTCCTTTTCTCTAGAACTTTTTTCACTTCAGATATTTCAAACATTGTTTATTCCAGGCTTTAGTCACGCTGTCCTAGTCAATTTGTCCCTGCAGTAATAGTCCTTTGCAAGATAACCAATTTACACAAAAGACAACAACGTTCTGTACAGCTTTTCAGCCTACAACAGTTTCAGTAACTACTTTGAAATCCTCCTATGAGCCTATGGTATTAACTATAGCATATCCTACTTTAAACACTTCTTAGGTTTCGATATATTTCCTACTTATTAACGCCCTGTTTGTTTGGATTGATGATAGATCATTCCCTATTTCCAAACTCCTTCAAAACTACTTTATATACATCAATAAATAGTCTGTAGTTTGGTTATTAGTAGTCAATGCAGATGACAGCCATACCAGTAGTATAGTAATTGATGGTTCTAACATATTGTTAAAAATTTAGTTTTCAAAATAATTTTTTTAATTAAAATATTTTCAAAAATAAGTCATAACAATTCATTGCTATACTATTTATATATATATATATATATTTATATTTATATATGCATTGCTATTATATATATATATATATATATATATATATATCCCTAAGAAGGGCAATTTGAATTTATTTCATATTTTGTTAATGTTGTCGCGAATGTGCGAGATTAAATCATAAACAATAAGAATATTCTAGAAACTTCTACACATTCTTACCTGACTTCATTAACTCAAAAATGATTCAAGTTCATAGACCTTTTGTTATACTATATAATAGGATTGTTTTATAATCGAACGTGCTAGTATATTTGATTGAGGTATATATATGAAGGAGAGTTTGAAGCTTAAACATTACATTGTGGATTTAGATGCAAATAGTAAAGATATAATTTAAGAGTTTGTAAAACAAATAACAACAAATAACAACTCTAGCCCAATGTAGTATTATTTTAAATACCTTTTACTAATCTATACTTTTAGAATTTTTACCTTATGATTTTTTTTTCAGATTTATGAAACTGATTTACCAAGCAAAAAATAATTTTATAGTATATTAATGGATGAAGATATTTCAGATGAAGATTATTAACGAGCTTAAAATATATGAAATACCTTTAAATTTTTAAAGCACCGGGTTAATACCATGATTTTTAACTTAAATCAAATATCATATTACTTTTTTTGTGTTTGAAAACTTTAGAAAGACATGTATGTAATATTATGAATTAGATCCTTGCTATCACTTCACGTCTCCAGGGTTATCATGAGATGATATACCGAATATGCCTGATATTAGATTAGAGATGATTACTGATATTGATATGTATTAATTTATTGCAAGGAAATGAGAAGTCGTATTTCATAAGGTGGTACTTTATAGTGGAATAGTAAAAATATCATATTATCCTCAGAGGTCCAAGCCTCCGTTGATAGATGCACGGCCATTGCTTTTGTTTCCCATGGTGCAAGCCTCATAAAACGTTTATCTGTGCTTGCCAGCACACATTTTTTACAAATTTGTAATATTTATGAGTAATTTTGTACAGTAAAAGGAAAGTCATTATTAATAGCTATACACAAATTGGCACAAAGTATAAAAGTATATAAATTTGGCAAAAATGCACAGGTGGAAACTGGTCTTTATTAAGTAACCTAATATCTTAACAAATAAAACCAAATCTATTGATTCTTCATTTTATTCAACTGATATTTACCTGCTCCTCAACGTGCTAATATCATAAATAAATAAGCTTGTTTAACGAAGCTGTTGATATCTAATCGACCCTGAAGGAATGTCTAGCTTCTACACACATAACAGAACGAGTCTGCATCATTTAGGCACTTGCGTCTGTGAGCAGCAGCCATGTGTAGACTAAAAAAGAAAAACTTCCTAAGTCAGGTTACTACTCATAGGCCTGCTCTTGTATACTTTTAAATTTCTTTATAAGTATATTTTTGCTGTTCATAAAATTTTATACGGAATAATCATACACGTAACCAGTTTTATTGTTCAGTATTGTATAGCTTAGTAGACGATTAGTAATAGAATTCGCTACTATTATACAAGGAATTATACAAAAGTTATGCTAGGCGTATTCTTATCTTGAGAAACTGGTAGCTGAATATCCAAGGTTTGGGTTGTGTATGGTGCTGTTATGGATAACAGACTGATTCAGACCATAAAGATTATAGTCATTAAATGGTTTCTATACCATCATAATATTAGTGAGCTATTCAAGAAATGGCCTTTGTTTCCTTATCTTATTGTTACAATTTTTGCATATTGTTTACACAGATGCTTGGCTTCTGATATCGCTTCCAGCTGGTCTAGACACACTATACATCACATCACTTTGTTTGTTCAAGAACGCTGGGTCCCTGCTATCCTTTGAATGTTTTGTTTTTATTATATTCGAATGCAGTCACAAAATATGCCAATCAAATCCGATAATTCATGAATGCAAACACTGATGAGTAAATGTGGAAAACATGAAAATCTGGTATTTTGGCCAATATTCATAGAAAAAGATCTGGACGTATAGGGAAAAAATGATGGTCATTTTCGAACTCAGCACACCAGATTTAGTAGGAATCAATCAAGAAACTTCATTGCTTTTGAAAAAAATTGAAAATTGTTCGCCAGTGTTGTTATTATTATTACTATTATTATTATTACTACTATTATCTCTCTGTTACACACTGATTTTAATTAATATCGTTTTTGTTGTTGATTCTTTTTTAAATTGATCAGTGGATTCATGCTCTTGAGTTTTGGTAACAACACATTTCCTCAAATCTCAAGCACTCGTCGGATGATTCTGTTCGAGTGTAGCAACACAGTCTTTTGTAAATCTACAATTCTGGTAGCTATCTCAATCTCCTTGATTCTTTGTGTCAATGCTTTTGGTGTTGTTCTTAGTGCTCCGATTCTAGCTGGGATTATTTTCACTTTTTTGTTCTGCAGTTGGTATTTTTGTTAAGCCTTGGTATTCAATTTTTTTCTCTTTCTTTTTCATCAACCCTGGTATCGTATGGAACAGCAAAGTCTATGATATGGCATTTGTTGTTTTACTTGTTCACTATAATCATATCCGGTCTTTTTGCTTTAACAACACGATCTGTTTGTATTGAAAAATCCAATAAGACCTCACATCCTTTGTTTTTGCATACAGCTTGTGGTTCATATTCATACCATGTTTCAAGACCTTACTTCCTGCATACCTCTAAATTTATCTTTTTTCCTAACTAATCATCCCTGGGTTTATACTGATTGATTTGATCTACTTTACTGCATATCCTACATTTACTATCTTGTTGAATCTTATCAATTTTTGCTTTGACTAAAGTTGTTCTCATTGTCTGTTCTTGTGCTGCCATAATGAAGGTTTCCATTTCTCTCTTCGGGCATCCTTCTTTTAGCCGCAACCAATAATATTTATTTACCATACCCTCAGTTTGTCTTGCCAACTTTTTCTCTTTCCACTTGGTTTTACTTGTATGTTTCTTCTCTTTAACTTACTTTCTCTTTCAGGTTTTTAGTCTCAGCATCACCTCTAGCTGTAACTAAACTTTTCTCCTTGCTGTCTTCGATGTCTTTTTAGGCCAATTATGGAATGGAAAGATTAACAGTATCTTCAACGTTGATGAGTCCTCATCCACTTTCTTTCCTGAGAANGTAATAGAATTCGCTACTATTATACAAGGAATTATACAAAAGTTATGCTAGGCGTATTCTTATCTTGAGAAACTGGTAGCTGAATATCCAAGGTTTGGGTTGTGTATGGTGCTCTTATGGATAACAGACTGATTCAGACCATAAAGATTATAGTCATTAAATGGTTTCTATACCATCATAATATTAGTGAGCTATTCAAGAAATGGCCTTTGTTTCCTTATCTTATTGTTACAATTTTTGCATATTGTTTACACAGATGCTTGGCTTCTGATATCGCTTCCAGCTGGTCTAGACACACTATACATCACATCACTTTGTTTGTTCAAGAACGCTGGGTCCCTGCTATCCTTTGAATGTTTTGTTTTTATTATATTCGAATGCAGTCACAAAATATGCCAATCAAATCCGATAATTCATGAATGCAAACACTGATGAGTAAATGTGGAAAACATGAAAATCTGGTATTTTGGCCAATATTCATAGAAAAAGATCTGGACGTATAGGGAAAAAATGATGGTCATTTTCGAACTCAGCACACCAGATTTAGTAGGAATCAATCAAGAAACTTCATTGCTTTTGAAAAAAATTGAAAATTGTTCGCCAGTGTTGTTATTATTATTACTATTATTATTATTACTACTATTATCTCTCTGTTACACACTGATTTTAATTAATATCGTTTTTGTTGTTGATTCTTTTTTAAATTGATCAGTGGATTCATGCTCTTGAGTTTTGGTAACAACACATTTCCTCAAATCTCAAGCACTCGTCGGATGATTCTGTTCGAGTGTAGCAACACAGTCTTTTGTAAATCTACAATTCTGGTAGCTATCTCAATCTCCTTGATTCTTTGTGTCAATGCTTTTGGTGTTGTTCTTAGTGCTCCGATTCTAGCTGGGATTATTTTCACTTTTTTGTTCTGCAGTTGGTATTTTTGTTAAGCCTTGGTATTCAATTTTTTTCTCTTTCTTTTTCATCAACCCTGGTATCGTATGGAACAGCAAAGTCTATGATATGGCATTTGTTGTTTTACTTGTTCACTATAATCATATCCGGTCTTTTTGCTTTAACAACACGATCTGTTTGTATTGAAAAATCCAATAAGACCTCACATCCTTTGTTTTTGCATACAGCTTGTGGTTCATATTCATACCATGTTTCAAGACCTTACTTCCTGCATACCTCTAAATTTATCTTTTTTCCTAACTAATCATCCCTGGGTTTATACTGATTGATTTGATCTACTTTACTGCATATCCTACATTTACTATCTTGTTGAATCTTATCAATTTTTGCTTTGACTAAAGTTGTTCTCATTGTCTGTTCTTGTGCTGCCATAATGAAGGTTTCCATTTCTCTCTTCGGGCATCCTTCTTTTAGCCGCAACCAATAATATTTATTTACCATACCCTCAGTTTGTCTTGCCAACTTTTTCTCTTTCCACTTGGTTTTACTTGTATGTTTCTTCTCTTTAACTTACTTTCTCTTTCAGGTTTTTAGTCTCAGCATCACCTCTAGCTGTAACTAAACTTTTCTCCTTGCTGTCTTCGATGTCTTTTTAGGCCAATTATGGAATGGAAAGATTAACAGTATCTTCAACGTTGATGAGTCCTCATCCACTTTCTTTCCTGAGAATGTATAATCTATTAACATTACTTTCCGGTTGGAGTCCCTTGTGCATAGTTAAGAGCTCCTTGTTCTTTGATCCGTTTCTCAAAGTTCGGCCTTTTTCCAGCTGAGGAAAGCAGTGGAGTATCTCAATATATGAGATACATTAATATCCTTGGTGAGTTAATATCATCATCATCATGGACGGAAGGCTCATGGTTGAGTCCCCGTGGCTTCTTTCGTCATGGCACTCCACTTAACCCGGTCTTGTGCTGCCCTGTACGCCTGGATGACAGTTAGTCCAGATTCTTCTTTGATGTTGTCCATGTACCTTGTTCTTGGCCTGCCCTTTTTCCTAGACCCGTAGACCATACCCATGATTAGCGTTTTCTCCAGTGTCTCGCTCCTTAGTACGTGTCCCAGGTATGACAGTCTCCGGTTCACTAAAGTCTGTGAAAGACGCTTGTCGCATTCTATTCTGCGCAAAACTTCCTCATTAGTTACTCTCTCTGTCCAACTTATCCTCAAGGCTCTCCTGTAACACCACATCTCAAAATTTCTGAGTCTTATCCTGTCGCTTTTCTTCAGAATCCACGTTTCACTACCATAGGTTGCCGATGGGGAAGACTAGTGTATTCAGCAGTCTCTTTTTCGTCTTCTTGGATATCGATCTATCTCTCCAGACCGTTGTGAGAGCTGATGTTGCATTTTTGGCTACAGCAATGCGCTTTCTTATCTCTGGGGTGTCATTGTAGTCATTGGTGAAGAGTGCTCCCAAGTAGGTCATTTGATTGACATTTTCCAGTGGTTGTCCATTTACAAAAATGCTGTGTTCATTCCTGGTGTTTTGGCTCATGATTTTCAGCACTTTTGTCTTCTTTGCATTTAGTGATAGTCCAGCATTTTCTGAGGCTTCTTTTACTCTATCTACCAGTTCTTGTAGCTCCTCCATTGTGCTTCCTATCAAAACTACATCATCAGCATATCTGAGGTTGGAGATAGTCCTGCCCCCTACTTTCACACTGCCTTCATATCCTTCTAGTGCTTCTCTCATAATGCACTCTGAATATATGTTGAATAGGTGTGGGGAGATTACGCATCCTTGTCGTACCCCCTTTTCGATTGGGAACCATTCAGAATCTCCATAGGTCGTGCGCACCTTTGCTTTCTGGTTTTCGTACAATCCCATCAGCAGTTGGATGATATGTACAGGGATACCGATTTGTTTCATGTTTGTCCATAGCCTGTCATGCGAAACCATATCAAAAGCTTTAGAGTAATCAATGAAGCATAGGAAGATGTCCCTATTTCTTTCTCTATTCTTTTCTATAACCATCTTCAGGTTAAGGATTTGATTTCTCGTTCCTCTGCCTGGTCGGTAAGCCGCTTGTTCCTCTGCCACTTCATGATCCAGTGTCAACTTTAGTCTTTTTGCAACTACTTTCAAGATGGTTTTGCTACTGTGACTGATCAATGCAATTGTTCTGTTATTGCAACATTGTAATGTATCTCCTTTCTTTGGTATGGGTATAAAAACCGAATTCAACCAGTCTTGTGGCCATTGCTTTTCTTCCCAAATCTTGGTGCAAAGTCTGTGATAGAACAAGACGCCTGCTTTCCCAGAATTCCTTATCAACTCTGCAGTAATTTCATCATCTCCTGCGCTCTTGCCTTCCTTTAGCTCTTTGATGGCTTCCCTGATCTCTTCTAGCAATGGTACAGGTTCGCTGTCTAATTCTTCCATCTCTTGATTCGTGGTTGGAATAGTGTTATTTCTCTTGTATAGATCTTCACAATACTCTTTCCACCTCTCGCGCACTTTTTTACCATCACAAATGATGTGCCCCTCTTTGTCTTTGATTGTATCAACCTTAGGCTTAAATTTCCTGCTTAGGTTCCTAACTCCCTGATACAAGTCTTTGGTGGAATTTGTAATAGAATGCTCCTCTATGGATGAACACTGCTCATTGATATACCTCTCCTTATCGCGCCTCAGTAGTCTCTGCACTTTTCTGTGTTGGTCCATGTATATATGTTCGTCCTCACTGCTGTTCGATTTTCTAGACTTCAACTCTCTTCTCTTCCCTACTTCAGCGAGTGTCTCATCTGAAATCCAGGGAACATGCTTGCGTTTCTTGGTGCTGATGTGTTCTTTTGCGGATTTGAGAATAGCTTCTTTGCCTTCTGACCATAGTTCATCAGGTGTTTTCTCATCCTCTTCCTGGAGGAGTGCTTCAAATCTGTTGGTTATTGACACCAGATATTGGTCACTTAGGCAGTTGTAGTCCAATTTCAATGGTATTCGATTGTTGTTATTGAGTTTTGCCAGCTTCATCTGTAGATTTGCCACTAGTAGCTGGTGATCGGTGTTACAGTCGGCTCCGGGGCGAGTTTTCACGTCCTTGACACTACCTTTCCATTTTTGCTGGATGATGACATAGTCGATTTGGTTTCTTGTTCTCCCATCTGGGGATGACCATGTGTATTGATGTCGGGGATGGTGCTCGAACATTGTGTTTGCAATTACTAAGCCATTTGTGCCGCAGAAATCAAGTAATGTACTGCCTCTCTCGTTTCTCTCTCCAAGACCATGTTTATCGTGGGTACTTGTCGAGGTATCAGATTTTCCAACCTTTGCATTCATGTCTCCAATTACCATTAGCATGTCCCTGTTTGGAATAGAGTCGATCGTGTCTTGGAGCATGTCATAGAATTGTTCCAGTTCCTCGTCACTTGCAGCACTAGTTGGGGCATATGCTACGACTATGGAGAGATTAAATGGGCTTCCTTTGATCCTTAGGTGCAAAACACGGTCACTAATTGGGCTATATCCTATGATGGACTTGGATACTGCCTCTGATATAATGACTCCCACTCCGTGACTGTATCCTTCGCCTTCCTCCTTACCTGAAAAACAAATAGTTTTCCTTTCTGATCTAAAACTTCCTTTCCCTCTCCAGTTTGTCTCACAGATGCCCAAGATTTGAATGTTGCATCGGTCCATCTCATCGCACACTATCTTCAGCTTTCCAGGTTCTTTCATCTTTCTGACGTTCCATGTTCCAATATTAAGAGGCTTCCTCAGTTGTGTTCTTCCAGTAACCAATTTGTCATTGCCAGCCTGGTCGCCTACTGTGCAACGCGTCCCTTGTTTACCCACGCGACGGACGATGTGGTATGGATTTCTTTGTGTCGTAGTCATGACGAAAGAAGTAGTCTGGAGGTGTTTGTAGTGCTAGTAGGGCCCCCAACGTCCTTTCTACCACCGCAGTCCCTACATTTAGGGGATGCGCCCAGCCGTTGTCCTGTTTGTCGGATCTTCCGCCTGACCGCCTGATGCATCAGCCGTTGGTCACGATCTAGGGATTCATCCGCCTAATGCATCATCCATTGAGCTGCTGCCCTCAACTTCACCGTTACCCTGGTAGGGGAGCTTTGGGGTTGCTCGACTTGCTCAAGGTCTACCCCAAGACTGCGCAGGAAAGGAGTGCCTCACACCTCCTTGCAGGTTATTGGTTGTCTGTGAAAGCCAACCCCCGCTGCGTACCCAATGAGTTAATATATGCATTAATATCCTTGGTGATATTTCTCCCATTCAACTTTGTCCCCAGTATCTTTCTCACTCTTCTCTTACATTCATGGCACACCTTCCCTTTTATCTCTTCTACCTCCACTTTATCTGCTTCCAATATACCTAAATACTTGTATCCTTCGCCTTCTTTCAGTGATTTTATTACTGTATCATCTGACACTCTGATTTCATCTGATTTCATCCTTTTCCCTCTCTTCATTACTAATGTTTAGCATTTTTCAATACAAAATTCCATTTAAATTTCCATGCTAATCAATATGACTGTTTATTTAAGTGAAACAAGTATTTTTTTTCTCTCTCCATACAATTTAAGCTCATTCATGTAAAGTAAGTGATTGATCTTTTATCTAATTACTGCAAACTCATTCCATGGCTTTGTCTTTTTCAATACGTTGGTTAGGGGAATGAGTGTTACAACAAATAAAAGGGGTGATAAGGCATCTCCTTGAAATATACCTCTTTTAATCTTAACCTCTGGTCGTGTATCATTACCACATGTCAGCTCAATCCTCTAATCGTTCATTGTCTTTTCTAGGAAAAGACAATGAACTATAACTATAACTTCCAACAAAGAAGCAAAGATGCGATGGGACGGTAGTTACTGGTATTTTTCCCCTCAGACTTGTCTTTTTGTAACAGAGCAGTTCACTCCTTTGTCATCCACGCTGGTGTCGAAGCATGCAATAAATATTTATCTAAATATTTATGCATTGTTGTAAAGCTTTTAGTCAGAAACCTTGTACACTATCTGGTCCAAGTGCTTTACAATTTGGTACTATTTTTAAGAACCTTTTTATATTCTCTTCCGTGTTATGCACTTCTGCTTGTCTTGGTCAGCATTCATCCTGGTTTTAAAGTCTTCTAACCATTTTGCGTCCTTATTGTACTCGTCCTATGTAGTCCACATGTCTGACCAGAACTGCGTTGCTTCATCTCCATGCGGCACTTCACATTCACTCTGCTCTCCTTCACCGTTCAGTTGTTTTAAAAATGCATTTTCTTTGTTCATGAATTGTCTATTCTGTTGGTATTGATGGGTTCGTCGCTTATATCTTATAATCTTTTGGGTTTTGGCATTAAACCTTTGTCTCAGCTCCTCTTTCACAAATTGCAACCCTTTCTGCATGAACCTGTACTTTCTTGCAATGCATCTGGATCTTTCTTCTTAACTGCTTTCTTGTCAATTAACGCATTTACTCGACCTAGATCTCTTTTCAAGTCTTTAACTTGACCTTCAAGCCTACATTTCAACCATGTTTTTTTTCTTTTCTCTTTATTTTTGTTTTTCATTCCAACTATTCCTATCATCATTACGGCTCCACAATATATCAGATCATTAGTTTAAGTAATGTTGTTCATCTTAATCTTGCCCATTACATTGTCCACCTTTTTCACTGCTGCATATAGCCTTCCTTTCTCAACCCCTCTCAGTGATGGAATCTTTTTCTTTCCTTCTTACACATATCATTAAATTGTTCAATCAAATTCTTCTCTTCATCCTTTACTTGCTCATAAGTGAGAAATAACGAATCCTATAAGCAATCCTATGATTAACATTTGGCACCATATCAACAACGTCCTCAATTCTACTCCCATTTTTGTTTCCCTGTTCCACCTGTCTATACGGTACCTCGATCGATCGTTTCATGTCTTCAAGCTCGAGATTTGATAACCGCTGCTTCTTTGTGATTTGATTCTTCTGAACCACTAATCTTTGTTCAACTGGGAACATGTCTTTACTAATCCACACACTATATATTCTTTTCCTGTAGCTATTACGGCTTGGATCAATGCCATAATAATACTCCATAACGATCCTGTTTTCATCCCGTGACCACTTTTGTCCTTATCCTCCTAGCAGTAGTTTGATGACAAACGGGTTCATGCTCCTGAGGAATGAAATACTTGCCAGGCGAGAGAATTTCTCTAGTGGTTCCAGTCTCATCCACGCTGTTGTTTGCAATATTTCGATAATCCATATTGCAATAGGTTTTAGGTTACACTACCACCCATTATTTTTTATTGTGACACTATCAGTAGGGGGGTTGCCGGCCAGGGCTAAAGAGTCCCCCTACCCATGAGACAGAATTATCCCCACCGGATGCGAGTGCGGTACTTCTCCTGGAGAGCTAATAGTACTATGCCTTGCCCAGGGGTTACCTGGATGTAGTTGTGCCAGAGGGTAACCTCATTCACTCACGTCGCAACTCCACAACCGGAAGCAGCTTAATGTTATTACCTAGGACATTTATTATTATTTTTATTATAATAATAATAATAATAATAATAATAATAATAATAATAATAATAATAATTATTATTATTATTATTATTATTATTAATATTATTATTTGTACCGATTATATCATTTTACAACCAGAATTAAAAATTGGAATTAAACATGCCAGGTTTTATTTTATGATAATTTGTAATTTAGCTATTTCTTTTCAACATTTTTTTCGGTTTCTNCTACCACCCATTATTTTTTATTGTGACACTATCAGTAGGGGGGTTGCCGGCCAGGGCTAAAGAGTCCCCCTACCCATGAGACAGAATTATCCCCACCGGACGCGAGTGCGGTACTTCTCCTGGAGAGCTAATAGTACTATGCCTTGCCCAGGGGTGACCTGGATGTAGTTGTGCCAGAGGGTAACCTCATTCACTCACGTCGCAACTCCACAACCGGAAGCAGCTTAATGTTATTACCTAGGACATTTATTATTATTTTTATTATAATAATAATAATAATAATAATAATAATAATAATAATAATAATAATAATTATTATTATTATTATTATTATTATTAATATTATTATTTGTACCGATTATATCATTTTACAACCAGAATTAAAAATTGGAATTAAACATGCCAGGTTTTATTTTATGATAATTTGTAATTTAGCTATTTCTTTTCAACATTTTTTTCGGTTTCTTGGATTTAACAAATTAAAACATAATTGATGTATATGTAATATATGATATATAGTTTATATAATAATAAATGTAAATTTAGTGCTTCTTTTAGTATATAGCAAGTTTAGATCAAGTGTTGTTTTTTCTGTGTATCATTTATTAAATCTTCCTTAAGTCAATTTAGAACTTTTCTCATTTTTATCTGAATTTCAATTTATTCGAAGAGGGGGGAGGAGCTGGCATTTTAAATCAAACATCCTCTTAAGAACAGAACGAATTTGTTACATCATACATTCATAAATAGAAAATGTGTTATTTACCCATTATCCATTGTAAATGCAGAGTGATTGCCCTGTCAATCCTGAATGTGTGTCCTGGCGTTGTTGGTTGTATGATTATAGTAAATCCCTCTTCTAGCAATGGCCAGTCAATACTTGATGTTAAATTTTGTAACAATAGTGGTAACTGGTTATTAAGCATATAAGAGTTATTTTTATATTTGCAAGGAATTGGAATAGAGGCTAATTTACTAAACGTATCTGTAATCATTTTACATTCAGTCAGCTCTCCTTTCATAACAATAACCTTGACTACAATTTGTGGTAAACGTTCTAATGATGTCACCTTGAGGAATGCGCTTTTGAAAACCATTCCTTTCTGCATGAACCCTGGTTTGAAATATATTTCCGTTCTGTTCCCCAAGTTAACTAATTGATTACTGTTTTCTTCACATTCATTTGTTATTTTTAGTGCAGAGTGTATTGACGAATACCCTCGCCACCAATGTTCTACAATGAAGGTAATAGTTTAATATTTCATTATAATTTAGAATTCCCTTGTTAAACACATTAATAATAGTAGACATTTAAATATTACAATAAGAACATTAGGTAGTCAGTACTGATGGATCTAGTGGTAACAAGTATTTGAATGTTCGTATTGATACCCTATTGGTGGCTCTAGTGCCAACAAGCATTTAAATGGCAGCAAAGACTGTTTATAGATGATTCCAATGGCAACAATTAGTTAAAATAAATTATGTTAAATTATGTTAAATTATGTTAAATTATGTTAAATTATGTTAAATTATGTTAAATTATGTTAAATTATGTTAAATTATGTTAAATTATGTTAAATTATGTTAAATTATGTTAAATTATGTTAAATTATGTTAAATTATGTTAAATTATGTTAAATTATGTTAAATTATGTTAAATTATGTTAAATTATGTTAAATTATGTTAAATTATGTTAAATTATGTTAAATGACCGTGTAGTTGACTTTATTCAAAGTATTATCATGTCATGAGTTGTGAGGTTATACTGAGCTATTAGTGAAACTACTTCCCCCATCATCAGAAGGCAAAGATTAGTTAGAGTTCTTTCTTACATAAGACTAATCATCTATAAAGAGTAGTTTCTAATCATTTAAGTATCCTGATAATGGAAGCAGTATATTTCAAAGTATAGCTTGGCATAAGCTTACGACTCATGGCAAAACAGACCTGTTGTATCTAGCATTTTATATGTTCTTATGCAAGTTGTTACAAAGGAATAAAACTGATCTTTTCTATAATAATCATCCAGATCATTTTAGATTTAATGAATTCATTCTGAAAATTAAATCACCTTAGCTTGGAAAGCTATGGTTCAAACTTCTAACCTTAGTATTAGACTCAAAAAATAACTTTATTAACAGGTTGATCAATAGGTTCGATTATGCAAAGCCATTTTCAACGTTTTTCAGTTCTCAATTTCCAAAATCATCTTGTCCAGGTTGCTTTATAAGCCGTGAAACAGTTAATTATTGAATATTGACTTTAGAAAATTTAATTGGGAAAGTCAAACTTCTTCCTTATATAATGCCTGAGAATACCACTCCAAAACTCTAAAAGAGACTTTAATTAAATTAAAAACCATTTCTTCTTATAACTGTTCATCTGAAATGACAACAGTTGATATTTATTCACCAAGAATTGATCAATAAATTGCTTTGATGATTTTGAAGAAAACTAAACATTGATAATGAAGGTGTTTTTAATGAAAAGTGGAAAGTATAACTTAATTAAAATCTATCAAAGTTTAGAGAATTTAATAAAGCAAGAAAAAATTCACCAGAATAAACATTCTTTCCTAAAATTGTCTAGAAACAATAATTATTCTACAGGAAACTGTATTTGCTGTGACATTAACAGTATGTAACCATTTGCACACAGTTTTTCTAAACATGTGATTGAATATCAATTTGGAAAGCAAGCTGTCGTGTATCCATTTTTATCATATTCAGTGTCTTCTAGTGCTGTGTTTTGCTCATTACTTTACTTGAGAACCCTTATCTATAAATAAAGTTACCAACCAAACAATTATTTAAGTTTGAGATGTTTTTGTCATTTTTAGAATTACAGACCAAAATACCATTTAGAACAATAGTTAAAGTATTTTTCTCTGTGAACACGAGTACAAATTAATCAACTAGTCGTAAGAGATTATTGATTCTCTGTAATGTTTTTGGGAGTACTACTGATCATCAAGATAAAAATTGAAGGAATTCTCTTTTCTTTGAGTGATTTTTCAATTTTTAAGAGGTATTCGAACAAGTATGACAGAAAGGAATTTTTCCAATCGCATTGTAGAAAGTGACCTTGAAAAAATTAACATTCCTTTTATGTATGGTTCATGAATAGTAATATTTTAAATTTGTGATTTAAGTGCATTTCCTCTTGTTATGGGCTAAAGAACAGAAGCAAAACAAATTGCTGCAATCATGACCAACCTAAGGAACTAAGGGAAGTCAAAGTCAAAATATTTCACCTGAAAAAATCTAGAAATACCGGCAAATACGATAAAATTTATGTAATTACATGAAACTATAGTTTACATAGAGTTTGATATATAAAGTTGTCAAAATTGGACCGATCTTATTAAAAAGAGAGGCTCTTTTGCTTTGGTTCGCAACTATCCTAGAGATTAAGTCTCGATCAATACATCGGTGGTAGTGTCATCTATTTAATTTGTCTCTTTTAAAAAGGCAATGTGTTGTAGACAGTGAAAGCTATTGCTCATTTAATACCATTTAATACCACCCTCTATCACCATAGAGCTCTGTTATTCGACTTGAAAATGGTCTTTATTTCAGTGATGGCTTAGAACATTTAATCGTATTTTCAGCTATCTGATCGATGCAGCTCATTTGATATCTTCAACTTATATTTATTTATATTTGTTTTGTAAATTTATAATTACTATTTATCTTAAAACTTACTTATTGATCTTTTTGTTTTACAGGACTACTCTTGAAAACAGTGTAAATATTTTGATATATTGTACAACTGACTGTATTATC
Organism: Morbakka virulenta; assembly: GCA_003991215.1. NCBI lineage: Eukaryota > Metazoa > Cnidaria > Cubozoa > Carybdeida > Carukiidae > Morbakka > Morbakka virulenta. The sequence goes on from RDPX01000172.1 coordinate 1,503,773, forward strand.
CTGTATAAATATTTGATAATAAACAAAGTTCATGTCCAGCATGACAGCCCACACAGGGAGATGGTATTCACCTGCCAGACGAGAAAACGTAACCCCGGCTACCGACCAGTAGCTTTAGAGGTTAAGCTTCTTCCTCAATATGTTGGTAGTTCCAATGATGGTAGATGT